>CM061044.1:13826739-13839239 GCA_030762985.1 Adelphocoris suturalis
CACAGAAGTCGTTCGCCACTCGTTGGAAAGCGCTTGATTAATGTGATAAATGTTCACATCTCAAGCTACCAATTTCCCCCTCCTTACGTTCCTGGCTACATTCCTAAACTAAGTTGATTGGACTATAAACAATTTTAATAAGCCGGTTACAATATTTTTAACGTAAAGCAGTAGCATCATTTACTCCACTCCATAGGAAACATTAACATCCTCTTGACAACAGTCGACTGTTAACAACAACTCATTGTAGTGACTTCTCTCCACTCCACAGTTATTTTCAACATTTTATTTTAACACAGAATGTGTTTTAGCCATGGACTAACTAGCCGAAAATGGAACGCGGGATGTAACGAAATGTGTGACGGTGATGATTTTCACGTACAACCGAGCCGTTGGTAGGGAAATGGAACTTCCGCAATTTTAATCGCACAGAAATCGTTCACCATTCGTTGGAAAGCTCCTGATTTATCCAACCATATTATGTTAACTACTGCGAAGTGCGTGGCCATCAACCTGAGTTATGAGCATGGTTATTTGAATCAATTGTTTACACACAGATGATCATTCTCAATAATTGATATTGTCAACATGATTGCAACCGCTTGTAAATTTTCTTATGATTTTCACGTACAACCGAGCCGTTGGTAGGGAAATGGAACTTCCGCAATTTTAATCGCACAGAAATCGTTCACCATTCGTTGGAGAGCTCCTGATTTATCCAACCATATTATGTTAACTACTGCGAAGTGCGTGGCCATCAACCTGAGTTATGAGCATGGTTATTTGAATCAATTGTTTACACACAGATGATCATTCTCAATAATTGATATTGTCAACATGATTGCAACCGCTTGTAAATTTTCTTATGATTTTCACGTACAACCGAGCCGTTGGTAGGGAAATGGAACTTCCGCAATTTTAATCGCACAGAAATCGTTCACCATTCGTTGGAGAGCTCCTGATTTATCCAACCATATTATGTTAACTACTGCGAAGTGCGTGGCCATCAACCTGAGTTATGAGCATGGTTATTTGAATCAATTGTTTACACACAGATGATCATTCTCAATAATTGATATTGTCAACATGATTGCAACCGCTTGTAAATTTTCTTATGATTTTCACGTACAACCGAGCCGTTGGTAGGGAAATGGAACTTCCGCAATTTTAATCGCACAGAAATCGTTCACCATTCGTTGGAAAGCTCCTGATTTATCCAACCATATTATGTTAACTACTGTGAAGTGCGTGGCCATCAACCTGAGTTATGAGCATGAATAGTAAATGAATAGTAAACAACATTTGCGAGATGCGCGACAACGCAAACACATTCTGTGTTTCAATAATTTCGTCCGAAGTATGTAAATAGAGGTAACCGGGGGTCCAGGGGGCTTGCCCCCTGGCGAGGCGCGGAGCGCCGAGTTCTTCTTCTAGATCGAATCCAAACAATATCGAAATTGTTTTTATTTGGCGCACAAGTGACGTCCTGCAGGCTTTGCGATCGATCCATTCAGTCTCATTGGTTATGCGGAGCAGCGATTGTCCACTTTTTTATTGTTCTACTGCGGAGGTGGCAGACAATGCAGGGTGCGGGGCCTCCATCTGCTCGCGAGTGAGTCACAGAAAAGAGGATTAATTTCCATAAGGTCAAGAACGGAACGACGGGGTCGGATCGACGCTACGTGAACTGCCAGTGAATCAGAGCCTCAAGCGAGCGGACACCAGCGAACCTGTAGGAAACACACCTTTGACAAAAGAAATTACAAAACCTGGATTAGCTGTGTAATGGCAACCCACCATGCACCACGAATAACGGAAAATGTGAATAAGTTTTATTGTCTGCTGAACTATATCAGGCATTAAGTAAAGTAATATAGGGCATACTATATTTTTGAGAATATTTTGAAAATAAATATCTCATAATTCGATTGATAAGAATTATAAAGTGGAAGAGAATTATAGGAATTATTCTTGATGTTCTAGTTTCTTGCATCTACAGGGTGGATACGACCGAGTGTGACAAAAAAATTTAGGCGAAACTAATATGAAGTGAAACTTAATGCCGTCAACCGTATATTTTTATCACAATCCGCTCTCGAGATATGATTTTGTAAAGTTTTTAACATGGAACGCGTTTTCGCCATCATAACACGGTCAAAATGAGATGAAATTACCGTTACGTGACATTTAGTGCGTTACGCTCCTATTTTCTGTTGATTATCGCTTACAACCAAATCGTTGCTACGAAACTGTATCTTAGGCACTTATCGTCGTACGAAAATCGTTCGCCAGTCGTTGGAAAGTTCTCGATTTACCAAACCGTATTATCTTAAACACAGCAACAGCCAATGAGTGGCCTAAAATCTGAGGTATGAGGGCTCAGGGACACTAAGACACGATTGAAATGAAATGATGGGCTCTTCCCTATTCGGCTGGGAGACCTTAATTCTCACCTGTTCTCCCAAGGAACATGTTCCATGTAATGCTTAGGACTAAATTTCTGGTACTTTAGTGTTTTGACATAAAACACACATTAGGTACTCCATTTTAAATAATCTTTTCTCGATTGTTGACCAAATTTTCTGAATCAGCGTTAAATTGCCTTCAAGAACAAATGATTTTTATATTTATTTAACCCCATTCAGACTCATTTATTAAGACATGAACGTCAATTTTTTTAGAAATTGAAAAAAAAAAAAATTTTTTTTTTTTTTAAATTAGCCACTTTTTTTCTCCCCCCCTTCTCACCCCTCACCAACACCTCACCTCCTCAGTCACCCTCTATGTAAAGTGACAGACCGACTGACTGACTTCAGTACGGTTTCGACGGCCTGATGATGATGTCTGTACATCGAAAGCGCTCGGCCCTGGTGCTCGACTTGCTAGTGACGATGGACTCCTCCGAAAGGTACGTAAATGATGATCGAAAATTTATCGCAGCGGTTTCCAAGAGTGCTGAATCCTATTTCTGAAAGGAAAAGTTCTGACAAGTCAAAGTTGCCTATAAAATAAAAGATATCCCCAAAACTCCAATCGTCAAATTTAAGTGCAATAATTAGAGAGGATTGGTTCCTAAAATTGTTCTCCAAGAGACACAGTAGACATTGTTGATAAACCTTTATGGTAGTTTCCATGAGACAACTAACTTCCTGGTAGATAGATAGCTCAGAGCCGGAAATTAAAGCCGTGAACGGAGCATTTGATAGTCGAAATGGACCTATCGCACCGCCATATCACGAACTTCGTGCGTTATGCGTGGAGGTCGATCAGATTTCACGCTCTTGGCACTCGAGCGAGCTTGGCCTTTTCCTTGAGGTTTTCCTTTCCTCTCATTCCCGATCCGGGAAAACTGGGGCACGTTACTGGATTGGAGCGAATACGAGGAAACGATGAACGTAACCCATTTTCGGGTAAATTCGGTCTACACTTACATAAATACAATACGGAGTTGAATTTTGCAACAGCTCTTCACTATATTGGTGAAGAACAACCAACAACTTACTAACATTGTTTCAGCCAATCTTTATCTAAGTCGAGTCTGAAAATTAACATACGTGCGTTTCTCGTGTTAACATTCACGTTACTACTGCAAACATAGTTTCGTTTGGAAACTTGATGATGAACTTGCCAATAAGGAGAAATAGCCTGTATTCTAGTTACAAACGCCATCACCACGTAGCAGCACCAAAATGAACTAACGAACTAATTTTGTCCTGTTGAATATATTGAGGCGACTTAATGAGTGATCCGATTTGGTGTCAACAATCCCGACAATATCAGACGACACGTGTTTATTTGTTGTTTACAGTTTTTGGAATACTTAGAATGGATTGACCCAATTGGAAGGTGATTCTATCATCCTTACCAAAAATGTTGACCAAATATAAATTTGTAGGTTGCAAAAGTTGTACATCCGTTTGTTCGGTTCCTACAACATCAGATATAAGCAATATAATCAACTCGTACTTTTTTCAAACTCCATAAGGAACCTGAGCAGTGGACCGACTAGTTTCATGTGTTTGCAATTTTTTACATGACAAGGAATTCGGAAAAACAGAAGGTAATTAGAAAAACAGAGAATGTTACCATTCAACGGGATTTGGAAGTTTTACTTCTGATACGCTACTGAAGTGAATACCGTAGTTGCAGAATTTTAGTTAAATGACAAGAATTAGATGACTGCCTAAAGATGCTCAAAGCAATACAATACCAAGCCATAATGGAAACTAGAATAGAAACTGTGTATTGTGATAGCCGTGTAAAGCTTATATTAAATCATAATTTAAGGTAAAACGCCAGAGGTGTGGGACGTGAATATTTATCACCCTGTGTTTTATTTATCACTACGTTTTTCCATATCCGTTGGTTCCGTTATTTTACTCAGATTCATTTGTACAAGGAATCGCTGGTAAACATGAATCGTAGAATACGGTTAAAGCCAACCTTTTAGCATCAACAAGATTCGCACTAGCAATCAAGCATCAGTGGATCATAGTATTTTGACGCAAATATGAGTCACCAATGCAGATCACAGTAAATATCGAAAATCGCCAATGCGTTGGAAAACTTCATCATGACTTGCTTCACTTTTAGCAGGATGTGCAGAACGAATCTGCGAGAGGAGGAATCCGTCGAGGCTTGTCAGTGCTCTTGCTAAATCTCATAAATATTGCTTCACTGTTTAGTCATCCAACCGTTGCAAACTGCCCGATTTTACGGGTCTTCATTTCGCTGAATGATATGAGCAGCGATAAATCTCACGGCTGGAAATGACGAAGGAATGAACAAGTTTAGAATTTCTTTATTTTTCACAGGGTTCTAGATCCCACTTAATTACTGCGCAATAAATTCATGAAGAGTAAACGGTGATGGCAGTATGAAAATAACGACTCTGCATATAATATATAACGCTGCAAATTATTACACAGAGGTTTATTATTTCTGAACACCTGTCTAGATTATTAAACGAATTATTAGGTAGGTATCTAAGTGTCTGCATAGGTCTCGACCCCTACTGAAGAGAGATTAATAACATTAAAATAACACACCTAAACGTTCCTCACAGGAGCTGACGATGAAGTGCCGCGAATTGGCAAAACCGCGGCGGCTTGCTGCAAGTCTGCAACACTATCGAGTCAAGTTACCTAGTTAGTTCCCCAGACAAATCATAGGGTCGCTGCCCCATTGTAGCTTGCAAAATGGTGCGGCTTTCCAGATGATTCCATTCGATTTGTTGGAAAAAATTCGGTTAAAAAAGAAAAAAAAAACATTAGGTACTGCTACTTGAGAGTTGAAAGATCTAAAAAAATGTGTAGTCTCCACTGAGATAGGAACCGCCGGCAGGGATTCGTGGCCGGCATGCTGCCCCCAAAATCGAGTACTCTAACCACTGAGCTGAGCGCATCATTTCTCTGTATGTTCTAGCGACTGGAAATTCGAAAGTGTTATTTCGAATTTCCAGCCCTTAGGGAAAGCGAACGGTTCAACTTACACCGTTACGGATGGTTTTAATAGATTCTTTGGGACCCACGATAAGCATGAACGTGATGCTTGGAGTGCTGGATTTTCGCTGCGGCAGTTTGGTAATGATCCGCGATGAGGGCGACCCTCCACAGCTCGCCAGACAGGCACGAGGCTAGAGATATGATGTAGACGTTGAATATATGTATATGTAAGGGTGTAATATGTAGCACTGCCTCTTGATACCCTGCAAACATGTGCATGCAGAATTCATGAGAATTGGGAGGTAAGAACAGCCGAGTATGGCGAAACGCCGGCAGAATCAACTTACCAAGTTGGTCGAGGAGTGGAGCAAAGAGGTGCACAATGATTTCGGGATGCTGGGACCCAAATACCCGTAGAATCCGCCTGAATAGGGACCTGATGAGCGAGAGACCCATGGGACGGGACTGCGATTCTAATGGGACACGAGATTCTTTGTGTCCCCACTTCTTCGTTGATGAGCCCAGAAGCGAGTCAAGTTCCATAGATTACGCGAGCCGATCCACGATAACGCCGCACTGCCGCACAAACAACACCTTCACTAGACACAACTTGAACTAATGAAAGAAAGAAAATAACTAAATCCCTTCTATTAACAGAAATCATTAGAGAAAAACTTTAAAATGGGCTAATTTAGCCATCTTCATGTGGCCACCATTTTGTATTCCTCCAATTTCGAGATGGCAGACAAAGATTTCCTCATTCAGAACGGACTAAATTTTCAAAAGTTAATCTCAAACCTTCTCCTGAAATTGCTGCCTATTTTCGGCCTAGGCTACTGGCCTATATGTGATATCTGTAGGGTATATACATCTATCTGTGTACGTACGTCCGTTGCGGATTGTAAATAGGTGTATTCGTATTACATCTCTGCCCGTTGTGGCCGGCGGAGTAGAGCTCCCCGTTCCAGAGTGGACAAACTCAAGGCGAACCGACTCTTTTTCAAAAACCGTCGGGACAAGTCAACTGATCTCAAACGCGAGGAAGGCGGTGGTGGTGGAGGAGGTGCTCCCTAAAAAAAATAACCGGTCCCACTAAAAGGACGCGGGCAGAGGAATTCCTTTCTGTGCAACGCTTCGGATCTGAGGTCCCGTGCAACGCAGGGAGAACGTAAAATGTTGGTCGCTTTTACACGAACACATGCCCGTTGTTATTTGTTAGGCACCCTAGTTTTGAATGTAGTTTTTTCTCACGAGTTACAAACGGTAGGGAGGCCTTCGGTAAAAACAATTTCTGCCCTCCAAACTAATATTAACATGGAATACGTTTCTAAGGAGACCTTCTTGCCATAAATATGAAAGCAGATAAAAATCACTAAAAATACGGCTAAATATTGTTAAATTTACATTTTTAGTAAAATTTTAATAAATAAAAGAAATTTATCAACGATGAGCTAGCTACCACATTCAAAAAGTTATGCACAAATTTTTGCTGAAACCAGTCCTTCAGCATGATGAAGTGCAAATTGTGGAGCGCATGATGGTGATCGTATTATATTACATTGATTGGGGATTTGAGCGCTACGAGTGCAAAGAAATTGTTCGCAACCAATTTTATGACCAAAAATCTTGTTCTAAATAATATTCTGAGATTCAAAGAAGATTTTGGATTTTTAGCTTTTATTTGCAATTTGTTTTCTATTTTTTAGCTAATGTTTATTGAAATTTAAGTACATTTTTCAGCAAGAATATTGTGCACAAACTTTTCTTTGTTGTAGTTGTACGTTGATAAACGTCTTTTGACTAAAATTCTGCTATAAAAATATAAATTGAACAATTTTAGCCATTTTTAGTCATTATTAGTGATTTTTTGGCACATTTTTTGGAATGTACGGACATTGTCTAAAGGGCAACAACCTCTCGAGTTTGTGAACAAAATCGGATCAATAGATCATAAGGAATCGACGTTATAAGGAATTAACGTTAGTGTATGCGCCCAGTCTACTAATCGTGCGACGGCAATGAAAGTTGTAGGGGACCGTTTAGAAGCTAACGGGCATGATCCCTGAAAATTTAATTAAAATCGGTCCATTAGTCTTGGGGTTTTCTGTGTCAATCAATTTTAGTTTTGAGCATGCGCTGGAGTTATTACTCAACCAATCGCAATATAATTGATAGGGAATTTCCCTGGAACATATACCCATCTACTCCCCGAGTTTGAAAGAAATCGGACCAACTAATGATCAGAAGTCAACGTTTTGAGAAATTAACGTTTGCGTATGCGCACGGACTACGATTTATGTGACGGCAATGACATTTATAGGGAACCATCTAGAAGCTAACCCGCACAATCTCTGAAAATTTCATCAAAATCATACCATTATATTTGGAGTTAAGCCTGCGTCAATCGATATTAGTTTCGCGCACGCGCAATCGTTATTACTCCACCAATCGCGATATAATTCATAGGGCACTTTTCTAAAACATATACTCAACTACCTAACTAGTTTAAACGAAATCGGACCAAGAGGTGATGAGAAATCGTCGTTATGAGAAATTCACGTTTGATAGATAGATGGAATTTATTCAATAAAGACACATCTATGATGATAGTAGAAATTCAGAACAAGCTTTTCTGACGGAAGGCTTGGCCCGTGTTGTTGGTTAAGTTTTAGGCGATTTGCCCATAATTTTAAACATAGCAGGTTGACATAACATCGTATAAGCGTCTACAAAATCTACACATAGCTTAAATAATATAACTATGTTGGTCTTAAATGTCCACAACTTCTTATAAGTAGACACATTTTCTACACTAAAATTATTGTTTTACATTATTGTACATAAATGCTGTTTATCATAGTTTCGCATTCCACTGCCCCATTTTTCTAAAGCCACGTTAAAATTTGTTATTTGTAGTTTGGTCTAGTATATCTTTAAGCTCTTTTCATATGACTCTTTAGCGCTCTGTGAATAATGTACATAATAAATTTTGGGCTGTGTGTTGACAGCGTTAATCTCGATCTTAGTGCAATTAAATTCCGTGCGACTACATATCGTGTGATACATGTTGGATCACGCATTGAATATATTATTTTTGGATTCTTATAGAATTTCAAAAGTAAATTTTTAACATACAGTCAATATGATATACATTTAGAGCTGTCGTGCGAGTAATTTATTTATATATGAGGAGTATGTTCCTCACCATGCTAATGTTCCATATTGAAGCACAGACTGTAGCAAACTGTAATAAATAGGTTTTATCGTATCTCTCGGAAGTGGGTGTCTAATATTGTAAAAAATGTACATAATACAGTTATGTACACGTACATGTTTGCGCATCCGCACAGGCTACTGTTGATTCGACGGCATCGAAAATTATAGGGGGCCATCAAGGTGCTGACCTGCAAAACCCCTGAATATTTCATCGAAATAAGACAAACTTGGTATAGCTTTGGGCGTGACATGCATTTGCCGCAGACATACAGGCGGACAGACATCAGACAGACAGACAGACACGGAACCGAAATTGATAAGCAAGCTCTGAAACACAAAAAGCAAGTGGAAATTTTGATTTTGGAGGAAAATTTTTTCGACTTCTATCACGAACACAAAGCTTCTATCACGAACGGACGCAAAAGGATCTATTTTGCAGTTCTTGAGGAGATTACAGAGGGGATGAAACTCTCGCGTTGAATTTAGATTCTCCGCCGTGGAAAAAGTCAATCGTCTGAGTGGGGTCTGGTTTGAAGCTCCTTCCAAATAAAACAGTCGGCTGCCACTCGAGTAATTGACTCCCGACGAGTCGCCCAAGGACATCGCGTCAGCCTTCGGCCGTCCCCAGACTCTCACGCACTGTGGTGTTGGTCCCCTCCGCCAACTGTTTCTTCCAACAGTATCGATTTTCGGAACGAACGTTTATAAATTTATAATTTTTGGTCCCGAAAGTGAAATTCAAAATACGGCCTATCAAACTGACGAATACACAATTGAAAATTAATGACAACTGACTAATTTTCGAGATATAGCATTTCCCAATTGAGTTAAACTTTTTCCATTTAGGTTTAGTCCTTTTCCATTTAGGTTTAGTCCTTTTCCATTTAGGTTTAGTCCTTTTTCATTTTGGTTTAAACCTTTTCCATTTAGGTTTAGACCTTTTCCATTTAGATTTAAACTTTTTCCATTTAGATTAAACCATTTCCACTTAGATTTAAACCTTTTCCATTTGGATTTAAACCTTTTCCATTTGGATTTAAACTCAGGAAATTATCGTGGAGTTAGAGGTAAAAGTACCCAAGTCACAAATTCAACACGTGGGAAAATCAAATGGAGAATATTATGATTATTTAACTGTTGTTATTATTGGTGATCAATATCATCAAACTATGTATCCAACCTAAGAAAATAATCATATTTACCAAACTAACTTTTGAAATTTTAATTTGATTTTTGCACAATATGAATTTACCTCTTCGGTACTTTTACCTCTAACCCGACGTTATTATGCCACAACTTCAAAATTAAATCATGCAAGTGTTTTTTTATGCACAGAAATGTAATATAATATAATAATGAACAAATGTTTTTTGAACACAAGAATTTCTCATGAACGGAAGTTATAAATTAAGTTAAAACTATCCGTTTCCTTTTTTTTTTACTTCTAGCCTAATGAAATTTTAGTAGATAGGCACTTACTTACTATGATGGGGCTAACTACTGACGTTTTGATGGAGTTTAAATCCAAATGGAAAAGGTTTAAATCCAAATGGAAAAGGTTTAAATCTAGGTGGAAATGGTTTAATCTAAATGGAAAAGGTTTAAATCTAAATGGAAAAGGTCTAAACCTAAATGGAAAAGGTTTAAACCAAAATGAAAAAGGACTAAACCTAAATGGAAAAGGACTAAACCTAAATGGAAAAGGACTAAACCTAAATGGAAAAAGTTTAACTCAATTGGGAAATGCTATAGTGGACCTAAACGTCTTGAAAACTTACGAGTAATGTTTTGCTTCCTCACTGTGAAGCTGTGTTCGTGGAAGAAGTATGAAAAATTGTTGTCCACCCAAAATCGAAATTTCCACTTGCTTTAAGCGAATTTTAGTGAAAAATGAAGATATTAAGATGCCTCCAAAAATTCTAAAATAAAAATTTTCGGAAATTCTGCAATGAAACCTAGAGTTTAACGCTTTTTCAAATACAGGGTGTCTCCAAAAATGTCCCCCCCCCCCCCCCGCTAAAATCATTATTACTTTTTTTTAAGGATCTTGAAAATTAAACAATTGCGTGTACAAACGTGCGCGATTGACACAACTTATTTATTTTAAATGGGAACCCCCATTTTTTTTTTATTACAAATTTGAATTCTACATGAAATTTCATCAAGAAATGACCCATCACTCGATTTTTCAAGAGCACGCAACGGGCGCAATTCTGCTTGAAAAGTGCGCGATTACGCTCTAAAAGTGCAAATACTGAATTTTTGGTGATATTAAATTGCCAAATGTACTACAAAATTTTGGAGTATTTTTGAGTGCTGAACCTCGTAACGCTGTTCATTTATTGATATTGCAACATATTATTACTATTTTTTTTCCTAAGTGGAAGTATTGTTTACTATACACATTGATGCGATGTACATTATATCCTATAGAAGTTTAATGTTTACTTTTGTAATATTTCACAAAATAAAGAGATAATAAAAAAAAAAAATAATAAAAAATAAAAAAAAACTAAAAAAAAAAAAAAAACTTGGGAAAACACAGAAAACCCACATTTTAGTACTCTATGTGCTTTGTGGAAATGTGTAAGACAAGGGCAATTCGGGTCAATTTTTCGGTGTTTTCCCAACTTGGTGTTGCAAATGTAAATAAACATCATTACGAGGTTCAGCACGAAAAAATACTCCAAAATTATTTATTAGATGTGGCAACTGAATATCTTCAAAAACTCAGTATTTTACATTTATTGCCCTTTTAGAGCGGAATTACGCACTTTTGGAGCGTTATCGCGCCCCTTTGCGCGCACTTAGAAAATCAAGTGATGTGTAATTTCTTGATACAATTTCAAGTAGAATTCAAATCTGTAATAAAAAATGGGGGTTCCCATTCAAAATAACAAAGTTGATGTAAATTTCGCAAGTTTGCGCAATGCGCAATTTTGCAATTTCTAAGATCTTTACAAAAAACATTAAGACTGTTGTAGCAGGGGGAGTGGACGGTTCTGGGGACACCACGTATATGCCATTCCAGACGATAATTCTCCTTAGGATTGAATTGAAATTCTGTTTTTGCGCCAAAAAATCAGGCTTTCCAAATGAAAAGATGAGATCGTCAGCAAGCACTTTTTTAGCACGTTAAATTGGAAAAATTTATAAAAATGTGCTTAAAAAAATCACTAGAAATAGCTAAAAACTTGGAACGTAAACCTACAAATTTCAATGATAGGGGGTTGGGGTTACATTTTTTCTTTTATGGTCCGATAACAATGGTTCAGTATTGAAGGATAAGAAAACAAGATTTAGATAATATACCATATACGTCGTTTAGTACGCGTAGAATAAGCCAGTGATCTGCCTAAAAGGACTGTCCAATACATAAAAAATACACCATTCCTGAATGTAGATTACACCATTTGGCCATAATGTCCTTTCCGTAAGTTGAAAGCGCGTTAATCACCTTTTCACTCCCCTTGTGACAGAGTTCCCGTCATAGAGTTCCCGTCGGGATCTCAGAGAATGTGCTGTCGTCGTCCCGTTGGTGAACAACGAGCGTCGCACGCCTTTTCTTGTGTTTTTGAGAAGCTGAGTTTGGCGTTGGATGGGTGATCCAGGTCCCTGGAAATCCAATCTACTCCCGGGACATTGCACATTACGTTCCGGGAGTGGTACCTCTTACGGTACTGTCACACTCTCCTCTGTAGAGCGAGCGTGGTTTGGATTATGCACGGCTGACGCCTAGTAGTCCAATCCACTATTTTTTGGGGCGTTAATGTTTCAGAAGAAACATGGCCTGGGGTTCCAGAAGGAATTCCCATTTTCACCCTTTGGTATATAAATAAT
>CM061044.1:13846739-14100127 GCA_030762985.1 Adelphocoris suturalis
GAAAATCGATGGATTTCAGGAAAAAACGATCTCCTACAACTTTATGATTTAAATGTCGAATTCTACGTAATTTTTCACGCTGAATCGAATGGTGACACTTGCAGATCTCTACGACTAACGAATAAGGGCGAAAATTGTTTTTAAAGGACCCTTCTCTGAGGTTCGAGGGTCAAAGGGCACTTTCGCCCTTATTCGTTAGTCGTAGAGGTCTGCAAGTGTCACCATTCGATTCAGCGTGAAAAATTACGTAGAATTCGACATTTAAATCATAAAGTTGTGGGAGATCGTTTTTTCCTGAAATCCATCGATTTTCGTTAAAAATTCCACGTTTTTTCGCATTCAAAAGCCGTTTTTTCTCCTTGTTGTTACTTTCATCAATTTTTTGGCTATACCGTTAGAAAGCTGATAAGATTTTGAAGTTTTTATTGTACTTGCAAACGACTGTTCTTTTTTTTTATGGAGGGAGGAATCAGATTGAAAAAACCCAAATTTTTAGAATTTTACAAAGTTTGTACTTTGATCTCTTTTTTCGGTATTATAACTCCCTTGAATAATTATGATTTGGCATCAAAAAGATAGGAAATTTAACGTTCTTTCCAACGGTATCCTCAGGTTTGAGAATACTCAAAGAATGATGGGGTCACAGCCATTTTTAGGAGATAAGGTCGAAAACACGAAAAAAATCTTAGATCGTCAATAACTCGAAAACGAAGCCTCTAAAAAATAACACTTCAGGAGACACTTTTTGTTGCAAATTACTTGTAGAATTGATCCCTGAAGTCTTGCCTACTTAAGTTGAGACACCCTGTATATGTGTGTATGTTTGTTTGTCATTCTAGACGATGACTCTCCTGAGGATTGAGATAAAAATTCCGTTCTTGTGCCAAAAAGATCAAGCTGTCTAAACGAAAAGATGATTTTGATGGCCAGCACTTTTTGAGAGCATTAAATTGGTCAGATTAAATGTGCTCAAAACATCATTAAAAATGACTGAAAACAGCTAATTTTTTTTTTTTTTTTAAGAAAAATTGTGAACGATGAACAAGAAGCATTAAAAAAATGTATAGGTACACAAAATTATGCTGAAAAATGAACTTAAATATCATCAATATTTGCTAAAAATCGGTGAAAACTGCCAAAAAAGCTTAAAAAAAAGTTTTTTGAATTGCAGAATATTATTTTAGAACGAGTTTTTCGCCATAAAATTTTCAAGTCAACCATTTCTTTACACTCAAACTGCTGAAATTTTAAAACAATTTAACATAATTTAGTACCTATGATAATTTAGAAAATTCGCTCATTTCATCTTGCTGCATGACTGGAACTTTAAACTGTAGAAGGGGCTATATTTTAAATAGAAAATAAATAAATACTAACGTAGCTTCCTAAGTTCTGCTTTACAATAAAGTTCCCTCGAGTTCCCAGTTTAGTGATGCATTTGAGTTCAGCTTATTTATCACCCAAAGTAAACAGGCCAATAACAATACATGTCTGCAGTATCAGAAAGCGCTTTGAAGGTCAGCAAGTTTTGATCGCCGATTAGTCAATATTCCGAACACATAATATGCATCTAAAGAAGTTCGCGTGAGACACCGTTGAAATTTCCAAACAGGTGATGTAATTTCATCATTATATGGAATTTTAGAGGTAGTTTAAAAAGACTTCAGTCGTGATTGTGGAATCGTAAAACGTAATTTACATAACTGCAAGTCTAGTCACGATGGATGCTAAAATCAACATACTATGGATGACTACACTCCGGTGCGATCAATATACACAGATGAATGAATACACCAAACAAGGAATATGAGTAGCTTCCACTAAGACAACTAGGATCGTGAGGGGATATAAATATTGACAGGTTAATATTAGGTTAGTGAGGTGTGCAGCCGCTGTCGCTACGAACAGTCCACGCGAGGGTATTTATGCGATTTTACTTATAAACAAGATTCCTATAACATTCGGTACGATTCGTTCATGGAAGCATTTTATTATTGTTGTATTATGAAGCAATTCCGTATAGCAACGAATACATAATACCACAGTGTTGGTGTGTTCTGATTTAAATATTTTCTAACATTCCGAGTTATGGCCTATTAAAACTACGTATCATGCTAGTTTGATTCATTATTTTCGATAACGCAAACTTTCGTGATCAAAAAAAGAAAAAAAACGCTGCAAATTATTTCACAAAGGTTTATTATTTTTTCAATTGAGTATGATCGTAGTTTTAGTTGGCTTGCGTACGTCATAAGGCCCGTCCAGACTCCTCGGCGTGTCCCATTTCGAGTTGCCACAACCTATACTTCTATAATTATATACGCATGTTTATATTTCTCGATTTGAGCTCCTATCTATTCAAATAGTTATTGCCTTAATAATATCATTATCTAACCACGTACGAAAAGTCGAGAGGATATGTTATTAAATATGCGTAGGAAAAGCATTGGTATTAACACACAAATATGACCTAGAAAAAAAACATATATTCATGCCTCGAAGGAACGCCGTACCCACCACAAGGTGCCGCGGCGCCTCCTCTCACTCCACCCCCCGCTCACCCCCCCTCACCACCCACCGTGACCCCCTGCCAAGCGTGCCAGGCGTGCGTGCGTGCGTAAGTCTAACAAAGCCTTGAAATGACACTTTTTCGCCCGTTTTTGGCCCATAGCATCTATGCGAGTAAAGCGATCGGGATGGTTAAACGTTAGGACCAACTAGACCCCAAATGGAGTCTATGTGCGAAAGGACGGGTTTTTTAAGTCAATTCTTAGGCCTTTTATGGCCCGGACGGCGGACGGCGAACGGCGGACGGCGGACGGCGAACGGCGGACGGACATTTCAAATTTGGATTCTACGCACCTTGAAACGTAAAGTGACAAAGTTTGAGGGGGGGTTATAAAATTTTTTTGCTATACGATCACATAGGCTTATTATTGGAAATAATAAACCAAAATTGATTAACCTCCTCTCAAATTTCATTGATTTACATTTTCAAATGTGTAGAAATAAAGAAAGAAAGAAATAAAAAATATGTATATATATATCCGTCATTCCGCTGAATGCTGTCTGAGCTAAAATCCGAAACTATTGTATCAAAGTTTAGGGAACGTGGATCAAAAATAACTTTATTTTTTGTTGGTCCTGAATCCTAGACATCACTTCCGATCAACCCTAAATGTAAATTTTGTTAAAAGTTGCAATCTATTAATTTTGATAAACGCAGTTATCAATTGTTTGAAAAGTGTTGCCATTCTTCATAATTAGGCAAGTAATCGTAATATTTTTTATTACTTATTAGCGTTCCCCCCCCGCGAGCGTTGCTGCGCCCAAATTAAATTTGTTTATTGATCGTAATTTTAAACTGTTATTAAGAGGTGATTTGATGGACGGAAGCTTAGCCTTTGGTTTCTGCCTTTGGTGTCTACAATGACCCTGGATTCGTTGTCATTTTATGCAGACATTCAATAGTATCCTCCTCCTCCCTTCTCCTCCTCCTCCTCCTCCCTCCTCCTCCTCCTCCCTCCCCCTCATCCTCCTCCCTCCTCCCCTCCCTCATCCTCCTCCTCCTCCCTCCTCCTCCTCCCTCCTCCTCCTCCTCCTCCCTCATCCTCCTCCTCATCATCCTCCCTCATCCTCCTCCTCATCCTTTGGCCTCACCCTCGGCCTCACTCTGCCTTCGGTCTTGGCTTGGGTAGTTAAATAAATTTCTAAAACCTGACACTGCACCCTTTTATGCCCTCTGGGTCAGAGCCCTTTGAACGGATTTGCACCAAACTTTACAGGAACAATCCTTGAATCATGCCTAATAATACCTGAAAGTTTCATTACAATCTGTCGAGCGGTTTCGGAGTCTATAGGCAACATACATACATACATACATACATACATCCTCTTTTATAGATATAGATTACTTATCCGCATCGCATTTCAATGGGGCTCAGAACATGAGAAGGTCGAGATGGAGCCTAGCAAGTAAACAATGACCTTACCGATCTGCTCATCTTGATGCCTATAAATCGAAGGTAAGGATGGGGAGGGGGGGACTCGGGGCAATCTACCTACGAATCGATCGAATATGGGCAGTCGTGACGGATTGAGATAAAAATTCCGTTCTTTCGCCAAAAAATCAAGCTTTACTAACGAAAGGATGATTTCGTTGGCCAGCACTTTTTGAGCACATAAGTCGATAAAGTTTCAAAATCGTGCCCCCCGAAAAAACACTAAAAATGGCTTAAAACGGTTAAAAAAAAACATATATATATATATATATCAGTGGCATAGTACATACATCTATATTTTAAGCAAAATTTTAGCCAATAGAAGTTAATTAACAACGAATTAGAATACTATTAAATTTATGCCAAAAAAAAACAAACAAAAATGTACTTGAATTTTATTAATATGTGCTAAGAAATCGATAAAAATCTGAAATATTGCTTAAAATCAAATATCTGTTATGAATCGTAGAATATTATTTAGTACGAGTTTATTTCCCATTGCTATAATCGCTGGTTAACAATTCTTTGCCCTCAAAGTGCTCAAATTTCAAAACTATGTAATATAATATAATATTGCAAACTACAAAAATGATTGGAACTTTTTCAATTTCTATGAGTTTCGGCTTCGGCTCTCGGTGTATTCAGGATCACCTAGTGTATTGCCCCCGTAGATCGATTATTAATCGGGTGCTCATCGAGAAATGGGTGGCACCCTCGGGAGGCCGCTATGGTGTGTCGGGTCCGGGCTCTGCCGGGATGCCCTGGATAGCCTTTTGGACGGTTGAATGAGGAAAGTTTCCTTACTCCAGCCATCATGCCAGCTTTTCTGTTCCTTTCTTTTTTCCATACCTTTTTATCGTTGATAAATCGTTGATTCACAGTTTCTTTTTCTCTCTCTTGCCTCTATTCACTGGTTACATGATATGCATTATATTTACTCGTACAACCAATTTTTGACAATCGCCTTGCACGATGTATTATGACAAATATATTTGATTTGATCGATACCGACTACTGAAGCAGTTGGTGGGGATGTTGTTGAGACTAATTGATGGCAGAGAGAAAGTGCATCGCCTGTACGAGAGTTGGCCGAGAGGAGCGGGGCTCTGTAGGAAGCTGGGCGATAACACAATGAGAGAACTGAACTCATCCTATTCTGGTTGGCCGGGGCGGCCATCATATCACACGCGCTTTCGCGGTCGAATAATTACGGAGACTCCCCGGGCCCAGGTGTTACCGCCGCTTTTTCCAATTTATCCCTTTCTCACAATCTCTCGGCTGTTCTCCCCGCAACGCTCGCCTCTCATTGCTCAACGCTGTAACCTAAATTTGAGGTGAGAACGTATGAATCTTACTGGGAATGCTAATCGACGATTTTTCATCAATGATCAATATTTGCTACAGATTCACCAATTGTTTGTACCGACTAATGGATTTTAGATCGATAAATTCAAGGAAAGATAACAACATTCAGCGCCACATCCCTGTTGAGCGATAGATCTCTCTCATCCTTCTTTCGCTTTTTCTTCCCTTCCCTTCCTCCTGAAGACTGATTTTCATTTTGTCGCAAGATTGTTTTTCATTATGCTCATTAATTTAGCTTCAATTTAATTTCCCCTCACTGTTGCCCATCATACCTTTTCTTTTTCAGGATTTTATTTTTTCAGGGCAATCAGGCTTTTCCTTTACTTCTCTTCTGAGCCCTTCAGGCTAAAATTCTCTGCCCTTGAGATTTTTTCATTGTTTTTCATCCATATCTTGTTCTAATGTTCCTAAGTTCTAATCTTTTATTGGCATGCGAGGTGGGACTTCTGTCCTATATATGCTAATAACAATGTTATTATTATTATTAACATTAAAACATATGGGATATCACAACGTCATCTACCAACTAGGTATTTATCCATCATATTTGAGCAATCGAAAGAATAAGCCTAGCTAAAATGACGCATGATGGATTTTACGCTTGCATGCGCAGTCGAAACTTTCAATTTTAGCAAATTTTTGAAGAAAACTAAGCTATTGCTCTCGCCTCAAAATTTGTAGAATGTGAATTTTTGAAAAAAATTTATGCAGAAATCCGTTTCAGGCTATTCTGAATCATATTCTGAAGTTTAACGCATTTTTTTTATGTATGTATGTATATATGTATGTATGTATGTATGAATGTGTCATTCCAGACGATAACTGTCCGTAGAATTGTGCTAGAAACTTCAAACAAATTTTAAAATGTTAAGGGCACAAAACGAAAGTTCAAGTTCGTTGGCCAGCATGATCGGATTACATCTTCGGGTTGAAATTTTCAAAAATGTAGTCAAAAATTTCAAAATAGCCTGTTTTTTGCGATTTGTTGTGCGAAATAATTTTTTCAGCATACTAACAAGTGGTATATTCGGGAATCAGCGTAAAATTTCCTATAAGAATATGTATCAAGTTTTCAAAAATTTCAAAGTTGAAAAATCAGTCAAAAATCGAATAATGCCGTTCGCTAGTTGTAAAAATCGGTAATATTTGCATGAAACATTGTCAAAATTCAGATTGAACTACTCTTATGGAAGTATCCCTGTATAACCAATCCTAGAACCATGCTGTTTAAAACGTAGGTAGAGTAGGTGCTTGTTTAAAAAAAAAAAAAAATTAATCACAAAAAACTGATGAGTTTACTCTGAAATATTCCGTCCTCCGATTCTCTCGGTCGCTCTCTTTAATGTTTTACGCTCAACTGTTTTAGGACTTGATGTGGCTTTAATACTGACTGTGGCTTAGAAAATATCAGCCATGAAATTATGAAGAAGTTCTACATATGTACGTACTAGCACGCAGACCCAAGGCCTCGCTCCGCTCGGCCGTCAGTAACGTTAATCTACAAGATTATTTTAATAATAATAAAGTATGAGTACCTCCTAATTATTTTTAATAATTTGATTCCATGTTTGTCTATCAAAATCATAAACTAAAATTTCTCTACACGATCAATAGCGACTGAAATGTCGAAGATTTCTTCAAAAATTCGCTCATGGGGTCATGCTGCATGACTGGACTTTTTGAGTGATGAAATTGATATGAGACCGTGCTTAGCCTAACCTACATATCTCCAGAAAATTCCATCGAAATCGAATGGAGACTGTAGAAGTTACATCTACTTATGAAAAGCCGCAAGCGCAGCAGCTACTTAACGACGATCCTTCGGGAATATAAAATGGGATGATTAAATCGTATTTTACCAACTACCCTCCTACTTCGAGAACGGACGTATAGGCCGCGAAAAATTTATACTTGTCAGATTCTACGCAGATGCAACGTATTTATCTTGTGAGTATTTACATTTATTGTATTTATTTGAGAGTCATGAATCTGATAGGAAACAGCCTATCCCGCACATTTCCTGAAAATTTCATCAAAATCGAATGAAAACTGAAGAACTACCTAGTGGTTGCTTAACGGCCGAAATCTGCATTCATTACTTGCTTACTGTAATAAATTACTTGCATGTAATTACATTAGGTACTTATCTATGTATAGGTACTGGTCATTTACTTACGAAACAGAAGTATGTAACGGCAACTCACCTGCAACAGAAAACAAAGTTATAAGTCATTCACGGCAATAGAAGTAATTATTCGAGTCATTAATTCTTATAACGCAGTCGTCATTAGTCTGCTGCACGATGCAGTTAACTGGGGAGATATTTGAGCGGTGAAAGTGAAACCGTAAACATTGAGGCTCAATGAACTCCGTGTCTGACTCTGCGATCAGCGATAAATATTCAGAGTGCACTGAATATGCTAAATTTTATTATTGACATTTTCAAGTCTTTACTTAGGCAACCCACGGCAAAATTCTTTTTTTAGGTTTTAAGGGTGACAAAATTTTTTGAGCACTCGCTTACAACCAAATCTTTGTTACGGAACTGTATCTTTGCCATTTTTCATCGTACAAAAATCGTTCGCAAGTCGTTCAAAAGCTCTTGATTTATCTGAAACATCGCCCCAGCAATGACATCAATCACCAGCACCTTTTTGCTTGGTGCGATTAAGGACTTGTTTGATGTTTTGTTCGGGCTGAGTTACATAGGTACCTGTTAGGCAAAAAACTGTCTCACTGCGTTGCGGACTGGTGCGCAAGCTTTTCGTCATCAAGTTTATTAGTGAATTTTCGAAGAAAATGAAGCTAATCCAAAGGTTGGGAAAAGTTGTACATCAAAATGCATGATAAACATTCTAAATAAATGGAATAAAATAAATACATTCCTTTCGCCTACTGGAGAATAAGTAAAGTCTCTGATGCTCTCCAAAAGAATTGTCATGCATCGACAAAATTTGTCACACACGCACACACACATACAAGCACGCGCGCGCAACCGCACTTTTTTTTACAAACCTCTTGTCAAAGGCGGACGGGCACATCATTAAATCAAAATCAAAAAACTAAATTGAAGATGTGGGGAGGATGCCCAGGTTTACCCGCGTCCGGCTCTAGAGATGAGGGAAGTTTCAGAAGGATGAGGAGGAAGAATGGGATGAAAGGAAGTGCCCCTATAAAATGGCCACCTGTTCAAAAATAAGAACCCCTCAGGGCGCGGGTGGTGATACCACGGAGCACTTCCGCCAAGATGCCCAACTCGAGTAACTCCGTGGCACTTTTCCCGCACCACAACCGCGCCATGACACGGTCGCGGTCATTACCTTGATGCTGTTGGGTGTCACTCCTATTAGCTCGAAAATCGCTTGCCGCAGGTCATTTCTGTCATACTTATTTATATTAGCCCGCCAGGTCTACTCCATGTCCACGCTGCCACTGACAATACGGACATCCAGGATTATGGCGGACACATCGGGCTAGACGGCAACGATATCCGACTTCTTGCCCCGGTCACTCGGCATGTGGAATAGTCTCTTCCTTTCGACATCCCAACCGCTGGACGATAAAGTGCCTGCTATTTGCTTGGCACGGCATCGTGACGCACGATGCGGCCACTGTGAGTACGAGGGCACTGTTGCACCTCAAGATATAGATTCTCCCCACAGGCACGGCAAAGAGTGTCTACTGTCCCGCGACTACTCCTCGAACAAATCACCGAGGTGGCTAGTTTAGTCACCTGGACGGCATGTAAATGGCGATAGTCACGGGCCCCAATGCCCTTTGAAGCTCATTCCACCCACTGGGAAGAAAATGGGGATTCAGAGCACTGTCGGAGTTCTTTACCATCTATTGATTCATGCAGAGCAGCAGAAAACTCAGCAAATGAGCTGGGTTTTGGGGCAGTTGGTGTTGCTCGATCACACCACAATAACTGCTGCCAGACAAAATCCAGGCGACGTCCACACACACACACACCTATGGTTTTTTTTCTCGGGATCGGACTTGGAAATGGATTTGAATGCGTTTATTATATATGTGTAGTCCCACACCCCCTATATCAACTCCAATTGGCCGTCCCTCTATTGACGAAGCCTAGCTCCAGAGAGAAGTAAAAAAAAGTAGCTTCCAAACTTCCACGATGGAATGAGTGAGGTAATTCATTTATTTATTTAATTTTATTTACGGGCGAAATTGCCCAATTTATAGTAAATGCAAGTTGTTGTAGTTGTTGTAATGCAGTTAATATACTGTACAATATGGAAACTGCAGTTGCACACTTTAAAGACGATGAAACTGAAGGCGGGAGGGGTATTTTGAAACATTTAAGTTTGCATTAATACACTAAATACTATCAAGTTTCGAAGAAGTGTCTTCATTTCACTTCGCACCTCGGGGCTACGAATAGGAAAACCATTTCAGGCACATCCGCTTACAATCAATCTCCCTCAAAATGAGGCCCCTTTTTGTTGAAAGCGGATTCCGCCGGCTATCCCGAGTTGGAGTCATCACAAACTTGTGAATCATCTGCTTAGGTCAGCAAATTTTTCAATGCTCATTCACATGATATCTCGCAGAGACGCTCGCTCAATGATATGATGACCAAATACTTCAGTTCTACGTCTCCAGTAACGGTAACATCTGAAGAAATGCTGCAAATTATTACACAAAGTTTTTTTTTTCTGTGTTAGATAGCCCTTCTACGCAGATCACTGTTCTAAGCCCCCGTTTATAGAATTAATCGGGGTAACAACGGGGAGTTAGTTTTAATCTTTGAGAATGTTTTACCTACAATAGATGAGAAGTTTTCATTTCTTGAAGATCACGGCCAGAGAGAGTAAGTTAAACCAAACATCGAAACCGGTGCGTTAGTTATTATCAGTGTTTTTGCTTTGATTTTGATCTGTCGGCTTGTGTCAAGTTATATTTAATTATAAAATATCTTCAATTGTGACAAATTTACTTTAAAAAAGAGTGGATTGTGCGCGTTGTGTTGTTGGGTTCATGATCCATCCAATCTATAAAATTGCGAGTGGATACCTACGATAGGAGGCAGAAGTAAATCTACATGTAAGTCTAAAAAAATTCGCATTTCGCCCTTAAGTACCAATGCCAAAACATTCTTTCACTAAATTTTAAGCTATCTATAGAATAACAAATTCCTAAAACGACAGAAAGTTTCATACATGTAATCACAACATAAGAAGGTACCAACCGTCGATGTGGATACTTCCCGTCGGTCTCAAGAAACCTTGAAAATATACGGGTGGAAATGTGAAAGATTGTGTACTCTATTAGCACGGTGAACCGAATCAATCACATGGTATCCTTGTGAACACAACAATCTCAAGTTTCCCCAAAAGTTAAAATTTAGATAATCACCATATCGTCGCCACCACGCCAAAGGCACGAATCTGAATTTTCATAGTTTCGAGAAAATTGAGTTTGAAGTTGTGATACATAGGGAAAAATCAAATTATGAACCAGATGTTATTAAAACGTCCTAATTATCATCTGGTTGATGATTATTTTTACCTAGTTAAGGTAGTTGATGTTTCCAACCATCTTTGAAGCCATGGAAGCAGATTCGTGTTTTTGCCGTGGTGTCAATCTATCATAATGCACTTTTGTGCTGTACGTTGGGATGAAAATAATAACACAAAATACAGAATATCACCATTAAATGTAATATTTTCTCTAACAACGAGATATTTAATTGATAAAATATAAATTAAACATTAAACTTCAATTTTCTTCTTCGTAATCAGATTCCTCACTGATGTGCGGGTCAGGCAACCTATCAAGAACAGTTATAGATGACTTCAATGACTGAAAAAATGTGTGGTACTCTCTAGGTATCGTTAGGTCGTTACACATCTTCAATAGATCTTTGTACTTTGCATCCGATATCTTGAGTTGTTGTAATTTCTTCATGGCTCCAACTCTTCTCTACTTGGCCTTCCTCTTTGACGTTTCAGTATAAAACCCATCATAATCAATCTTATAAAAAACTCTAATCATCTCTTCTTCTTCTTTCCGAACTTCGTAAGAGCACACCTTACGCCAAGGGATTTCAAATTTCGATGTTTTGAATGTCAAAAAATCTTGGTATGTCAATGGATGAACAATGAAGGGTGATGGGCTCGACCTTGCCATGCGAATAATTTGTGCCCATCCCTCAGGAGTATAAACTGGCACACTCTTACTTTTTTTCTCGATTTTGGATTGCATCGAGTCGCACTCCATTTCCGAATGTCCAACCTCGAAGAAGCTGTGGCGGATGGCCTTTAAAGATAGTATTGATTTCAGCGTGTGGATGCACATGGCCAGAACAAATGAATTTTTGTTCTGGCCTCCACAGGAATCTGTCGTCATGTGAACAACTGTAACGTTGCTTCTGCATCTGTTCTTCAGATAAAGATGCAGGCAAGATGCTATCTCGTTTGCTCCTCTTCTACCCTGGCTCTCATCCCACAAGTAACAGTCACCATCATGATTCTTCAAGTCAAATATCGTTAGATTGTACCTATACAACAAGTTTACGAAGGTGGAATATCTGAATATACCGTCAACATTGGCTCCCTAAGTACAATACCAAAGACACGAATCTGTCAGATTCGTGAGAACTACATTCGCTGTCAACAATGCCAATTGAACGAATCTGACAGATTCGTGTTTTCGCATTGTAGGTACAATCTGCATGTTTTATGCAGATACGCTAAACTGGCCCTTCGATTATTGGCGTTTCCAATAGCAACTGCGGCTAGGGGCTCTTTGAGGTCATAAAAGAGATCCTGGGGACCCCAGAAATCCACTTAGGTGAAAACCGTCAAAATTGCAGATTCGTGCCTTTGGCGTGGTGGCGACGATATATGCTTCTTTCAATAATATTATAAAACTGTGTATAGCTCTGCTGGATAAAGAGAATATTATCTAGGTACGTATTTATTAGAGGTTATGGGCTGGTATTGATGAGAAGAAAGAAGTTCAGTGAAGAAAAAATGAGTGCAAGTTATCGAATAGAACCGTTAAAAAGAGACAATTATGATTCTTGGAGAATGCAAGCTAGGGCTATTCTGAGCAAGAATGGATTGTGGGGGTACGTAAATGGTAGTATTCCTAAGCCTAGCATAATTGTGGGTGATCCAGAAAATCAGGCGAAAATATTGGAATGGGAGGCACAAGATAGTAATGCTATGTCAGATTTGATCCTTGTAATATCTCCTAGTGAACTAAGTCAGATTAAAAGCTGTGAAACTTCCAAACAAATTTGGGACAAGCTTGAAAAAGTCTATAGGAGTTCAGGACCTGCTCGTAAAGCTGCATTACTAAAACGCCTAATTCTATTAAGAATGAAAGAGAACAGTGATGTGAGAAATCATTTGAATACATTTATGGAAACAGTCGATCAATTACGAGAATTATCAATAGTTATCCCTGATGATTTGTTGGTTGTGATGATTTTGTATAGTCTACCTGCAAACTATGAAACATTTCGCGTAGCAATTGAAACGCGTGATACATTGCCATCTACTGAAGAAATTAGGGTAAAAATATTAGAAGAAGAACAAGCTCGAGGATCTAGTTCATCAAAATTTGAGCAAGAAGGAGCACTTTACTCAAATTACAAATTTGGTAACAAACATTTCAAAGAAAAGCAAAAATCACATGAAAAGGAACGATTTGGTAAAAATTCAAGTACAGAATTCAAATTTAAATGTCACAAATGCAAAGAAATTGGTCATAAGATACGTGATTGTCCAAAATTTAAAAATAATGGTCGGGAATCAACATTTAAAATTGAACAATCCTTAACTTCGTGTGAAAATGAAAACTTAACAACAACAGTATGGTGCTTAGACAGTGGGAGCACTAGTCACATGTGCGCAAGTAAGACAGCATTTGTAAAAATTAATGAAAATACCAATGTTAAACAACTGAAATTGGCAGCAAATAGCCAAACAGCCCCTGTTAAGGCAGTTGGAGACGTGAAAGTTAAAATAAACAAAGAAAACTCAATAAATTTAATAGAAACATTGCTAGTTCCAACACTGTCAACAAATTTACTGTCCGTAGGAAAAATTACAGATAGAGGATATACTGTATTATTTAGGAAGAATAAAGCGACTGTTGCAGATCGGGATAGAAACATTGTACTTGAAGCAAAGAGAAGAAATGGTCTGTACTACGTGTGCCCTGAAGCTGCTGAAGAAATGGCCAACGCAGTATCCACTCCACGCATGATAGAATGGCATCGAAGACTTGGACACGTTAATTTCACAGATCTGAGAAATGCAAATAGTGCGGGCTTGCTTCAAGGACTCGATTTTGAAGCATCAAGTGGTATTCCTGAATGTGAAGTTTGTATTCAGGGGAAGATGACAAGAGCACCATTTCCTAAACGAGAAGGGCCTAGAACTACTGAGTTACTCGAAATTGTACACTCAGATGTATTTGGACCAGTTCGAATAAATTCTAACGCAAGAGCAAGATACTACGTTTCATTTATCGACGAGCATTCACGATATTGTGAAGTGTATTTTCTTAAGCAGAAGAATGAAGTATTTTCAAAGTTTCAAGAATATAAAAATAAAGTTGAATTAAACACTGGGAAGAAAATAAAATATTTGCAAACGGACAATGAAGTAGCAGAATACTGCAATAAAGAATTTAATGAATATTTGAAGGCCAACGGTATCCAGAGAAGATTATCAACAAAATACACACCTCAACAAAACGGCATGGCAGAAAGGAAGAATAGAACTCTCGTAGAAAAGGCGAGATGTATGCTGATTGACGGTAAGTTACCGTTGAAGTTTTGGGCGGAGGCCATTAACACGGCGAACTATTTGTGTAACCGTCTACCCTGCAGTGCAATCAATGGAGAAATTCCTTCCCAAAGATGGGTAGGAAAAATGCCCTCAGTAAAACATTTGCACATATTTGGAGCAAAAGCGCATGTATTGAAAAAAAGGCCAGGCCGTAATAAATTTGAATCAAAAACAGTGCCCGGAATATTTGTTGGATATTCCAATATGTCTAAAGCATATCGAATTTGGGTACCAACATTGAACAAGGTAGAAATAGCTCGGGATGTCAAAGTATTAAACACTATGTATGAAACAATTGGAAACGCCGATCCCGACTTGGAATTCACCATTGAATTCCAAGTCAATGAAATGGTGTCGCGAAATACGAATGTAGATATATAGTTTGATTATTTAGTCTTTTTGATTTATATCTATTAATTTCAATTTGAACCTCAAATTAAGTTATTTGGTTACTTCAAGAAAAACAGATGAGAGAAATGAAAAATGAAAAATAACTGAGTTTTCAACAAAATAATGATTACAATACAAAATAAACTTAAAACTCAACAAATACAAAAATAATTACGAAGGTAAGAAACTAAATAGGAAAAAGGAGCGAAACAAGAATGCTGACGTCTCACCAGTTCCACGACAAATGAATAAATTATGCGAAATATGCGAGGTATTTCAGTATTATGTTACGCACTGTAAAAAAGTACGTAGGTACAGAGGTCTGCCGCAATACAGAACCAAGTAATGCCTTTTCCCTAGCATCGATCTTACTCATTTCTTCGTTATATAACAAATGCCCAACGTCCAATAACTTATTCCGTTTTCCTTTTCAACAAGATCCTGGTAATTAGACAGGTAAAAAACACCTCCAAGACCACCGAGTTCAAAATAAGAAGTTGTGGATACTTATTTATAGGCCGACGTTTCAAAATATTTGTATTTATTCTTCAGGACTTGGAGAATGTGAGCGAAATGCGTTTGGGGAAAAGAGAAAGCTATGGGCCCACGGAGACAATGCCCGAGGGGATAAGGAGCACCGGTTATTAGGGGAAATAAATGTAAAGATTGTAGGTGGAGGATAAGAGGTCATCTGTTGCTTATCAGTTTTTATTCAGTTCGACATTCTTCCAGCTGATTCGAATAAATATGAAGCAGATAAAGACCACCTCACTTACTTGTCAACAGGTTCAGAAAGGGCGAGGATGAGAGTGATAAAGATTATGACTATAAATGGTTGTACTCGTCGACGCACTCGAATTAGAGGAGAAGTTATTCGCTATCCAATACATATACGGTATTTCTTTTTATATTGCTTCCGAGTCTACCTAAAGGTAGCGGTAGCGTTGTTTTCACTTTTGGGAGAAAAAAAATTTTGTGGTCTCCAAAATCAAAATCCCTTCCCCAAACTGATTTTCCCCAATCGCAATGCACCCGAAAATGTCATTTTCGTCATACCATGAATAGTGGTCAGTCCTTTCAGAGCTTATGTATAGTTGAAGAAATACTTCGCGAAATACTAAACAAAAGTATTAAAAAATAAAAGATTTTGGATATGAGCGAATGTTTGTTGAAAATTAAGCTATTGCAATGGCTCCAAAAATTTTAAATTCAAAATTTTCGAAAATCTTCTTTATTGAAATCCGTTTTGAGACATTCTGAGACGAGTTTTAGAGTTAACACTTTTTCATATTATATATACCAAAAAATGCCATTTATTTCACTAAATAGATAAAAACTGCAAAAAAGGTAAAAATCCCAAGTCTTTTTCAAATTGCCTAATATTATTTAGAACGAGATTTTTTGCCATAAAATTGGTGGTTAAAAATTCCTTTTGGTTTATTATTTACAATAATAAGCCTATGTGATCGTGTAGCAAAAAATTTTTATAACCCCCCCTCAAACTTTGTCACTTTACGTTTCAAGGTGCGTAGAATCCAAATTTGAAATGTCCGTCCACCGTTCGCCGTCCGGGCCATAAAAGGCCTAAGAATTGACTTAAAAAACCCGTTCTTTCGCACATAGACTCCATTTGGGGTCTAGTTGGTTCTAACGTTAAACCATCCCGATCGCTTTACTCGCATAGATGCTATGGGCCAAAAACGGCCGAAAAAGTGTCTTATTTAAGGCTTTGTGTGTTAGACCTACGCACGCACGCACGCCTGGCACGCTTGGCAGGGGGTCACGGTGGGTGGTGGGGGGAGTGAGCGGGGAGTGGAGTGAGAGGAGTCGCCGCGGCGCCTTGTGGTGGGTACGGCGTTCCTTCGAGGCATGAATAATATGTTTTTTTCTAGGTCATATTTGTGTGTTAATACCAATGCTTTTCCCACGCATATTTAATAACATATCCTTTCGACTTTTCTTACGTAGGTACTTAGATAATGATATTATTAAGGCAATAACTATTTGAATAGATAGGAGCTCAAATCGAGAAATATAAACATGCGTATATAATTATAGAAGTATAGGTTGTGGCAACTGGAAATAGGACACGCCGAGGAGTCTGGACGGGCCTTATGACGTACGCAAGCCAACTAAAACTACGATCAAACTCAATTGAAAAAATAATAAACCTTTGTGAAATAATTTGCAGCGTTTTTACTTAAAGTGCTTAATTTTCTAAACAATGCAACATACTTCTCGTAATATAGTATGTACGATAATTTATGAAAATTCGCTCAAACGATCATGCTGCATGATTGGACCTTTTTTTAGTATGCTGAATCTACAAGTGGCATAAAAAAGTAGATATGATGATAGTAACGGCTAAATGGAGGTTACCTGATTCGTGCGAATCTAAAATGTCATAAATGTAGTTACCTACTTATGCACATACCGGACAAACGCCAAAATAACTCAATTAGTCAAAAGTAATTTGCTCAATCCCACCAAATCACGTTGGTAGGACGGTTTGTGCGAACTGACTTTTGCAGCGTTGACACCATTTCATGTATTTCAGACAAGAGCAAATTTAGTTACACAGAACCATCAATAGAGTTAAAAGTTTTAATAACTAGCCTCCGTGGCGCAATCGGTTAGCGCGTTCGGCTGTTAACCGAAAGGTTGGTGGTTCGAGTCCACCCGGGGGCGAATTATTTTGATCTGATTTCATCCATTATTGTAATATGATGGAGTGCATCCCCATGTTGCTTGTTCGCGCGCCAATACCTCACCTCGAACTTGACATGAAAAAGGTAACCGCGCCCCTCCGGTCACTAAGACACTGCACTGAATAAATTATTGAATCAGGTGAATAAACTGGACAAGTGAATTTGGAATTATTATTGCTGTGCGCCCTTCTTTAACGTTCTGAGTTCTCATTAAGTAAAAATACTGTTTATTCTTATAAAAATATAATTTAAATTCGTTGAATTTGTAGCGGGTGCTACAGTTATTTTTTGGTTTCAAAATTATCAGCTGTTTTGGTTTCGAGGTTTTGTTGAGCATTGTTTACAATTCAGTCTTTCGAAAATCTCGTTGCTCTTGAGTTCGGCCAATTTCTAAAATTCACGATTTTGTTTCACAATATTGATCGTTTGTATTCGTTAATTCAAAAATATATTTTGCCTATTCTTTTACCTAATTGGAGTCGGATCTATTCTATTACTTATTTATTGTTGTGGTCCCTATTAACATCACCACCAAACTGGTGACCCCGATACGCTATTTAGGCAAAATTGACTATGGCCGAACCGGATCCAAGCAGGCACGTAGCCAGGATTTTGCCTGGGGGGGGGGGGGGGGGGTCCAGATCCTCCCCCCTTCGGCCATCGGCTCTCTTCCCATTTCAATAAATTTTAAAATACGAATTTTAAGTCACAGGAGAAGAAATGTTTTACAAACATGATGAAATACTATCTTTAATAAGGCAAAAATATTTAATTGGTAGGTACATAATAAGGATTTTAGGTGACAGTTAAAACAATTTTGTACAATCATGATAAATCTTGATCTTTATACTACAACAAAAGTTCAATTTTTAGGTATTTAGTTGATCATAGAATGTTTATAGTAAGACTTTTCTTTTTGCTTTTAAAGGCATCAAATCCAGCACGTCATCTACCGCGAACGACAGTGGATAATGAATTGACACATGGTCAAATGAGAAAGGCGTTCGTAACCCATCTTGGGATATTGTAAGGAGTGTGGGGCGGAATACAGAACCCTGTGACGCACATAGGATAGATAAATTTCCCCTACACAGCAAGATCCCATGAAGTAAATTTAAGAATTTTCTAATCTCGGAACGGATGGTGATGTGTTGTTGTGAATTTCCGCTCCGCAAGAAAATCGATTTTCGAAGTGTTAGATCGCGTTTTTTTTTAAACCAAAAACCGATGGAAAACGTACCAGACGTACTTCTTCAAATTCCTACTTCGAAGTTGAGTGCCAAATTCTGTCTCATTTACTCATTCCAAAAATGTTTACTTAATTATTTTTATTGTTATGATTTCGTTGGAGCAACGTAATTATGTAGCTCAGTGACATGGATGATACCTTGGTGAATAGTCAAAGAGACAATGCAACCCAATGTCCCCATTGTTCTAGAGGCTTTACAAGAAGAGAACTCACTCTACATATACGCTCCAGACATCCAAATATTGCGAACCTGAATACCAACCGTGGTACTCAAAGTATAATATCAATACCAAATGCTGATCCTATTCAGAACTATTTCATAAGAGGCTTCGGGGACGGGATGTTAAATTCTCCAGGAGGCTGGACCACATTAAGATGGGACATGCTGAAGCAGAGAGCCATGCGTCTGCAAGGAAAGCAGGAGGGGGGTCCGGGCCCCATGGACCCCCCCTCTGTTTGCTTCTCGGTAATGTACCAGCACAAGTCGAGCAGGCCCCGCAGATCGGGAGAGTGTCCATCAAGATTCCACCTTTTTGGAAGGCCAATCCGCGACTCTGGTTTCGGCAGATCGAATCACAATTCCACAATGCGGGCATCACGAGCGAGTCCACGAAGTACCATACCCTCGTTGGCGCAATATCCAGTGATGTTTTGGCTCAGGTGAGCGATATCATACTCAGCCCTCCCACTCAGGACATGTACGGTTCCTTACGTCGACGTCTCGTGGAGCAGTTCATAGACTCCGAGGAGATGAAACTCCGTAAGCTGCTGAGTGAGATTGAACTTGGTGACAAGCGTCCTACTCAACTGTTGAGGGAAATGCGTGACCTTTCTGCTGGCCGGGTAAGTGACTCAATTTTAAAATCTTTGTGGCTACAGCGGTTACCGACACAAGCTCAAGCAATTTTAGCCTGTAGTTCTGATGATTTAGCTAAATTGGCAACTATGGCTGATAAAATTTATGAAATCACCTCTGCTCCAAGTGTTAATGTTGTTGGCTCAAATAATGATCCGCAAGTACATACCAGCACCAGTCACCATTCACATGTTGCTCACGACGGTGCAATCGAGCAATTATCAGACAAATTGAACGCCATATTGCATAGGCTAGATAAGTTAGAAAACACTTCACAGTCTCGGTACGATGGTACTCTACCTCGTAAAAGGGGGAGATCAAAATCGCCTGGCTCACGATTGAGATCTCATGTCAATGGTGTTTGTAAGCCACACCAAAAGTACGGAGATAAGGCTTATACATGCTATTTACCATGTACTTACAGATCTGACAGCTTTTCTGCAGCGGAAAACACGACGGGCCGTCGCTAGGAGCGACTACGGATAAAGCTGCGGCCCAATTTAATAGTCGCCTATTTGTTTCAGACAAGAAATCAGGTTGTCGTTACTTGGTCGACACTGGCGCCGATATTTCCGTAATTCCTCCCGCAAATCGACTTAAAAAACCTCTTCCCTCAGATTTTCGTTTGTATGCTGCTAATGGTTCTACTATTCACACGTATGGAAACAAAATTGTAGAAATTGATTTTGGTCTGAGGCGTTCGTTTAGATGGTCATTTATAATTGCTGATGTTGACCGACCCATCGTTAGAGAGTTCGCCCGACTCGGACGCGCATGCGTACTTCCAATTATCCACTCGTGGTGACGACTCGGGCTCCCATTCGGGCAACGAATAGACGATCGAATACGACATAAGAACTCCCTATAATTGCTGATGTTGACCGACCCATCGTTGGTGCTGATTTCCTGAAAAAATTGCCTTCGCGCTCAATCTGGCCCATTTCTCTCTACCTTTCTTCTCTATAACAGTCGCCGGTGTATTGGGGATGGTACGTCTGTAATGTCGAAGAAAATTAATGACCGGGTGGATCGAAGTCCTGGCCCAATTCCTGTTACAGATCGTAACACTTTTATTACCACGTCTGGTGCCTGGACAAGAGAATCTTCTTCCTTTGTTTGCATTGTTTGCATTTTTCTTGATTTGTTGATTTCTTGATTTTGACGATTTTCCCATGTACATCTTGACATTATTGGTCCACTTCCATCCAGTCAAGGTTATCGATACTGTGTCACATGCATTGATCGGTACACAAGGTGGCCTGAGTGTTGGCCCATTAGCGATATCACAGCTGAATCTGTTGCTCGTGCGTTTTGTTCAGGATGGATTAGTCGGTTTGGTACTCCTCTTCTGATCACCACGGATCAGGGTCGGCAATTTGAGTCTTCCTTGTTTCGCGAGTTGACACGCATGCTTGGAGCTCAACGTGTTCACACCACTGCCTTCCATCCAGCTTCAAATGGAATGATTGAGCGCTGGCATAGGAGCTTGAAAGCGGCAATACGGTGTCATGCTACAGACCATTGGTTTGATGTTCTACCCTTAGTTCTTCTTGGTCTACGGGCTTCCGTAAATGAGGATCTGCAACGATCAGCTGCTGAAATGGTTTATGGGACATCATTACGACTACCAGGACAGTTTTTGGAACCACCTCCACAGCCAACAGAAGATCCAACGGACCTCGTTGGAAGAATATCCAGGGCGATTGACCGAATAAGGTCGGTCCCTATTGCTGTTCATGGAGCCAAAAACACATTTGTTCACAAAGATTTGGCTACATGCTCTCATGTGTTTGTCCGTAACGATACGGTTAGACGTCCTCTGCAACCACCTTATGATGGTCCTTATCCTGTACAAGAGCGAAATGAAAAGATTTTCAAGCTGCTGATTAAAGGCAAGGAAACATCCGTGTCTATAGACAGGCTCAAGCCGGCTTTCAGGGCCTCAGAAAATCAAGCAATTGCTGCCTGTGATCACCAGCCATCTCAAGAGACAGACCGGGTACCTGCATGTCGCAAGACTGTCGCCTTTGCTGAAGGGGGACTCCTGTAGCGGGTGCTACAGTTATTTTTTTGTTTCAAAATTATCAGCTGTTTTGGTTTCGAGGTTTTGTTGAGCATTGTTTACAATTCAGTCTTTCGAAAATCTCGTTGCTCTTGAGTTCGGCCAATTTCTAAAATTCACGATTTTGTTTCACAATATTGATCGTTTGTATTCGTTAATTCAAAAATATATTTTGCCTATTCTTTTACCTAATTGGAGTCGGATCTATTCTATTACTTATTTATTGTTGTGGTCCCTATTAACATCACCACCAAAAATTAATGCTCGTTCGTTCTTGACCACGTCCCTGTTCGACATACGTTCTTGACGACGTCCCTTGCGGGAACACATGTGTTAAATAAATAGCACCATCAATATTATATTAAGTAATTTTAATATTTACATTTTTTGCTGAGGTAAGTGGAGAATGAAAAAAAGATTAATCTGAAGCCGAATATTAATCAAATAAGATTTTGGCTTCAAATTAATCTTTTCTTCATTCCCCATCTACCTTAACTATGAACGTATATTAAGAATTTCCTAATATGTAATTGGGATTAAAATCCAATAATGTATTAAATAAATTACCAAATAAATTTATATTAGAAAGCAACTAGCGGAAAACTTGGAAGAGTACGTGACCTTGTTAAGGAAGCCTACTTGTGATTGGCCGCGTTGACCCAGTGAATTTGACCTTGGTTTTATTATCTTTAGGGCGAAGTTTTGTTAGTGTGTGCGCGTGTGTGCGTCATGGCGTGTGTAAAAGCGCTGGGGGTAGGGGGGGAGGGGGCGACGTTGCCGTTATGATAAAAGGCCAAGGAGGAAAAGGGGGAAGAGAAAAGGGGGGATTTACGACGTTGCCGTCGTCAGCCACCCCTTTTCGTAACAACCCTTATTGCCGGGGGGTTGCGCGAATGAAGTCACGTGATCCTGAATGAAAAGTCGAACGCATGGCGAGAGGAGTAGATGGGGACACCCTTGTCCTCCCCACCCACTCACTTACCCCGTTTCTAGATTAAGGGTATAAAAAAAGATGAGAATAAAGAGGTAAAAAAAAGGGTTGCGAGCGAGGGAGCTTAGGTTAGGCGACGCGGGGCTTCGATTGCGACGAAGAAGAGTTGCAAGATGAATGTTGTATCCGTGGCTTGGAGGGGTAGGTGAAGGGAGGTCTGCTGCCACCCCCCCTCACCCCTACCACAGTCTCTGTCCTACGCTGGAGATACAATATGTCTCCGTCCGGCACAAAAGCCCTCAGTATTGATCCACCCCCCACCCCCTCGCTACTCGGAGTTTTTCAACCCTCTTCTTTCCCCGTTCTCATTTCTTCCACTTCGTACTTCTTTTCGAGCTTCTCGCAAAAATGCTTTTTCCACCTTGTTCTCATCGGTCCATCCAGCCAGATGTAAGATAGGAGAGAAGTCAGTATAACTTCAATTTTGTACTAAATGTGCCTCTCAATTAAACGGAATTAATAGTTAGGTAGCGAATTTTGGGGAGAAAATGAAGCTATTGCAACGACTCAGAAAATTTTAAAATAAAATGTTTTGAAGATCTCTTCATTGAAAATCGTTTTGAGGCATTCTGAAACGATTCCAGAAGTTTGCGCTTTTTCATATTATATATACATGTATGTATATATATGTGTGTGTGAGTCATTCCAGACAATACATAACCCTCCTTAGGATTAAGATGAAAATTCCATTCTTGTGCCAACAAATCCAGATTTCAAAACGAAAGGATGAGTTCGTTGGCTAGTACTTTTTGAGCACATTAAATTGGTTAAATTTCAAAAAATGTATTTAAACAAACCACTGAAAATGGCTAAAAATCGTTAAATTATCCCAGTTGCACCACAGTCCAACACCTCTGCATCCCACGAAGGGCAAACCATCGACCAGCAGAGAATGTGTGTTAGTGTCCTTAGAGAAATCTTCAAACGACGGACCTTTTCAGCTAGCTCTTGTTTTATTCTCATCAATTCATTTTTGTTTATTCTAGTGTTACGCGGTAGGTCAGGCTGCAGATAGAAACCAGGAACTCTTTTTCTCGAATTTCGGTGATTTTTTAAACGTTTTTGCGACCTACCACTCACTTGTCGGGGATTTCAGTGGCCATGAAAACTTTCATAAATCGAAGGGAACAATTAAAAAGCTGGCGACCGTCTTATTCGATGCAAATTTGCTTCTAAAACTTTTTTCTTGTGCATATAAAATTTAGGTCAGTTCCAAGGGTCAAAAAGTAAGAAAAATAATCCAAAATCGATTTCTTGGGACAAAGAAGCTATTTTAGGTATAAGGGCATAGGGGATTTGAATATCTATAGCTCAAAACCTGGCAAGAACTTGTAGCTTGTACTTGGAACCGGTAAGAACCTACAAGAACTCACTGATCGTTTGGGAAAAAACAACATCGAAATAGCTCCAGCCATTTTAGAGTCCTTAATTGATAGACAGGCTGCGTCGCGAGTGGTTTAGTTCGGACAGATACACAAACAGCGTCATACGTTGATTTCTAATTTCATATAGATGGATAGTGTTCCTTAAACAATGATTTAGGATTTCTAACTATATGTTCTCTATGTTACTTTACTCGCCGCTTAATCTAATTGCGGCGGTGAACAGCTGTCAGGAGCAGCATCCGAGGGCTCAGCAGATGTTCCTGGAACAGAAAACGGGAAGTCGGGGACGTTGAAGAGGCCTAGGAAGGAAGACGAGCTCGTGACGTCGGGCGCATTGTTTACGGGATTTCTCACGGCACATTGTCCTTCCACGTGTGGGCTGCCCACTCCGCCCCCCGTCCTGCCACATCTCCCAAGTTGTCTTCTGGCCCAGACTCCTACTGCTAGCTCTGACCGTTTCATCCATTTCGTTCATAGTGCCTTTAACTCTGCATTGCCAACATGCTTTTCACCCCCTTTATTGCCTGCAATTCGTTTTTTACGCATGCACCAGGAAAAATGTATACAAAAACACTTAGTTTGCGTAAGCAAAACCAACTTTTAGAATAGAGGTAGGTAAAATATATGTAGGTGAAAATTCAAGCTTCATACGCAAAACATCATACTCGAAAGTCAAGTTACACTGAACAAATATCGGTGATTACTTGTCGCTAGGTGGACCGTGGTAAATAGTGATTTTGTCTCAATCACTGCAAAATTAGTTTGCAATATGCATTCCTATTTACGTGCCGCTGGTTTGCGGAGCATGTTGCTAAAAACGCTACACAAATCGATCAGCTGGAGCCCGTAATTTTATTCGTCCCTTGATGTCCTACAGAGGCTCCTTATAAAATTTCGTTGTAGTCAGACAGACGACATAACTTTTAACACACTCAGCTGATCAGGATGGAGCCTGGAAGGTTATTCGTCTCTTGTTGTCCTAGAGAGGCTCCCTATCAATTTTCAACGGCCTATTGGAAACGAGAGATTTTAGCTCACTCAGCTGATCAGGATGGCTCCCCTCACTTTGCTCGTATTTGTTGTCTCAGAGAGGCTCCCTATCAAATTTCGATGTCCTACGGTAAAAGGGAGAGATTTGAGCACGATTTTACCATCATTTTACCATCAAAGTTCCAATAAAACATTTCAAAATTTGGAGGAGTAGTGAGCGCAATATGTTGTCAATAAATAAATAAATATATATATATATATATATATATATATATATATATATATATATATATATATATATATATAGATAGAGAGAGAGAGAGAGAGAGAGAGAGAGAGAGAGAGAGAGAGAGAGAGAGAGAGAGAGAGAGAGAGAGAGAGAGAGAGAGAGAGAGAGAAACCTGAAAATGAATGACTATTGTACTCGTAAACGTGTTCTACACCGAAACTCTGCTCTACATTGAAACGCAAACAAAACAATGTTTGAAAGTTTCTTAGATGTGGGACTTTTAGGGCGGAAGTTCCCGGGAGGGAAACTACTCACACCTCTAGGCTCTCCCTTTCAAACATATTAATCGCTCGATATAACGGAAATAAAAAGGGTGGACCACATATCAGCGAGAAAACACCCTGTAAATAAATAAGGAAATTACCTATATTAATTTGTCAATTATTTTAAAATTATGAAATACATTTTATTTACCATATTTGTTCATTTTCGGGCTCCAGTTATATCTCTGAAGGAGGGCAATAAAAACTATTTTTGCTCAACCATAGGGCTCGTCATTATAACCAATGAGAGGAGAACAAATGATCATGAATAAATAGTTGACAAGTTTACTACTTGTCTCTCTAATCAAAAAGTATCCACAGTTATAAGAAAACTAAAAACTAGATTTCGTATCCGCACTTGAAATTCATATGCAACGTTACCGTCCTATCCTAAATTTATTTGTCTGAACATCTAACAAGTATGAAACAAGTAGATAAGTGCTTACGAAGTGAGCCACATGATAGCGCATTTTCTTGTAAGGAGATCCGCGTGAAGTATACGCTTGCTGCGTTGAATAGTAGACAAAATTGCTTTTGACCTTACTTAGCTGATCGATGACCTCTCAGTCGTCTTCAGCATTCTCCCTTGAGCCTCCCTCTCAAATTTCAGCTTTTTGCGTCGAATAGGGGACAAAATGGCTTTGAAGCCCAATCAGCTGATCAACGTCCTCTCGTGCTTCAGCAGCCCCTGATACGTCTTTTATACTCGCCATGTTACAGATTACGTCTCCATACCAGGTTTCACCAAAATCGGACGTCGCGAAGTGGCATTTAAAACGATTTTAAGAGGACATACATACATACATCATCAACGGACAAAGTGAACACAACAGCTCATTTTTTTTTTTTTTTTTTTTTTTTTTTTTTTTAAGAAAATGCGCTAAAAAGCGAATTCAAAACATTTCGAGTCGTCCAGTTTTATTTTGAAAGCCTTCAATTGAATCGATTGAGTTCCCGAAGTGTTTGGATTACCAAACATCATTGTTACCTAGTCTGCTTTTCTTTAAAATTGGTTGCTTTTGGTTCAATGAAAGAGGGAAATACGTATTCTGGAAGTTCACATTTGAAATAGGTTGTGCTTCGTAGGACTTGAAAATTGTTGATGAGAAGAGTGCAATTTCGCGGGTGGAACAAGTACCAGTACGCAAATTCGTAAAACGTTCTGAGTTTTGGTTTGGTTATAGTCTTCGTCCCAAAGCGCAACATCGTACGGCTTTTACGTCCGGAAAATATAATAATTACAGACCATTTGACTGTTCCTGTTGTTACCTCCTTCCCTCTGTTCGCACGCAAGTTCTCACAATCTTTGACAACACAATGATCGTCATTCGGGATAACAAAGACAGGCCTCCTCCATCTTCCTCCACTACCCATCAGTTGCCATCCATTACACAGATGGTGACTGGACGTTTTCCTTCACAGAGAATCAGAGCCCTCTTGAGTTCTCAGAGAGAAATGTTTTGTCTCATCCGTAATGTAGTTTGTTGTTCAGCCTCTCTATATCTGTTCTTTGTTTTCATCTGTCGTTCGTACTGCTTAGGCTTTGTTTTTATTTTGTTCTGTTTTTTGCGTTATTCACCTTGAATTATGTTAAGTACGATAATGAGAGGAAACGTAGATACTATGCCTGCATACAAACATTCGTATGGGCAGACACAAGTCAAACTGCCACTGGGAGTTGGAGAGAGAGGCACATATTGTCACACCATGTTACAAACGTTGGAGAGAAAAAACTTCTGCCAAGTTGGGTGTGGCACAAAGCTTCCTCGTATCCGTAAAATGGATGTATAGATAGTTTCAAATAAAAACAAAATAATCTTGAATTCCACGGAGGGTTCCGTAGGCGTTTGAGCAAAATCAGCCAATTAGGCATCAAGAAAACGATGCATGAATATATTTATGTTAAATTGTTTTGATGTCTGCGCACGTGAATTTTGAGCATGAATTTTCGAATATTCTAGTTTATAGCTGGTGAACTTTATTTGCATAATATTTCGCTGGAAAATACATATTTACCGATTGTTAGCAGTTTATTTGTAATTTTTAGTGATTTTAGTAGTACATTTCTCTCATTTAATGTACTCAAAAAGTGTTGTCCAACGAACTCATTCTGTCTTATGAAATGCTTAATTTGTTGATGAAAGAAGAGATTTTGTATCTCGACCCTACGAAGAGTTATTGTCTAGGATGACACGCACAGAAATACATATACACCCACATACTATATATACAGGGTGTCCCCCCCCCCTGCTAGAATCGTTAATACTGGGTCAAAAAAATAATTTTTTTTTTCAATCCCAATGTTTTTTGTAAGGATTGGGGGTGGAAAACAACAGTATGTTGTTGGTGAACAACTTGGAACTATGACTATATAGTTCTATATAGACTACATTGAACAATAACTACTATAGTTCCCAATAGTTTACCAACAACAAACTGTTGAATCCACTACATTAGTAGTAATGAACAACTATAGTTGTTGTTCAATCTGAACATTTTCGTAAATTTTCATTTCAAAATTTTTGGAGCCATTGCAATAACTTAATTTTTTACGAAAATTCGCTTAAATTAGGCAGGTAAGGAAATGGCTGTTGAGGAAATGCCATTTCCTTTGTAACAGCCGCATAGATGGAAACCCTAGTTGAAAAGGCACCCATCAAAGCGACCCAGTATTTGCAGAAAACGTTCCACAAAGCGTCAAAGACCGCTTGGAAGAATGCAAACATCGGGTTCTCGTGTTTCTCTTTTGTTCGCTCCTTCCATTTCTGTTTGAGGATGCGAACGCCCAAGTAAGGAAGGAGACCAACAATAAATCTCTTCTTATTTCAACTGTTGGAAGGCATAGTGTACCTTATACTTTTATTTGTTTCATCTATGCTTTCAAGCTCGAAAGCTATCGTTCCTTCGAGATAAAATTTATTGCTGTAAAATGACAGTCGAAAACTTCTTCAAACAATCAATAAATGACTTGTTACTTAACAAAACCACAATCCAGCGAGACGCCATAGTCTCGAATTGCCAAGGTTTCGATAAACCATGGCAATGAGCCGCGCCGAAATAAATAACAAAGTAGAACTTCGGCTCAACTTTGGAAAACTCCCAACCTCACCATGTCGGCTCAAAGTTGATGTTTTAGCAAATTTTCGTAGAAAATGAAGCTATCGCAATGGTTCCAAAAATTTTAAATCGAAATTTTCAAAAACTTTCTTTATTAAAATCCTTTTTGAGGCATTTTGAAACGAATCCTACAGTGTATAATAACTACCCACGTATACTGTTGTAACTACTTTATTTAATTAAACTCCAACGTTTCTCCCCTTGAACGGGGGCTTCTTCAGGGAGATTAATAATCAAAAGTGTAAAATATCTACTTAGTTATAGTTCTTTTTTGTTAAAAATCGAATTTAAAGTTATGAGTTTTGACATTTTATGTCTTTGCTATGGCACATAAACTAAAAAAACTCGGCGCTCCGCGCCTCGCCAGGGGGCAAGCCCCCTGGACCCCCGGTTACCTCTATTTACATACTTCGGACGAAATTATTGAAACACAGAATGTGTTTGCGTTGTCGCGCAACCAAGTGACAACCAAACAAGCGTCATTGTTTACTATTCATTTATAACATCAATTTATATAGTTATAGTATGAAACTACGAAAATTGCGTTGTTAAAAAATCAAGCCTGGCTGGGATTCAAACCCACAACCTTCGTCTCACGAAAAAAAAAAAAAAAAAAAAAAAAAAAAAATCAGGCCTGGCCGGGATTTGAACCCACGACCTTCGTCTCACGAGAAAAAAAAAATTTCAGGCCTGGCCGGGATTCGAACCCACGACCTTCGTCTCACGAGAAAAAAAAAAAAAAATTTTCAGGCCTGGCCGGGATTCGAACCCACGACCTCTCGCTTCCCGTCACACATTTCGTTCCCATCCCGCGTTCCATTTTCGGCTAGTTAGTCCATGGCTAAAACACATTCTGTGTTAACATCACGGAAAATTGCTCACGAAAATATTTTGATGATTCTTGCTTACGACCGAGTCGTTGCTAGGGAAATGGTACTTCGTCGTTTTTCATCCCACAAAATTCGTTGACCATTCGTTCGAAAGCTCTCAATTTATCCAACCATATTATGTTAACTACTGCGAAGTGCGTGGCCAACAAGCTGAGTTATGAGCAAGGTTATTTGAATAATTGTGTACACTCAGGTGATCATTGTCAATAATTGATATTGTGAACATGATTGCCACCGCTTGTTAATTTCTGATGATTTAATTGAGCTGGTGTTTCGATGATTTGATTCATAGCAGGTGATCCAAATATTGCGAGAACGGTTTGATTTGTGAAGCGGTGGTTAAATAATTTTAATAGGTAATTTCTATGCGTTACACTCTAGAAAGCTGTCATTTCGTATGTAGCCTCTTTAGGACATTTACTTGACGATGCCCAGGGTCCGGATCAGATGAGTGGCTCTTAAAGCTAATTTCTATGCTATACACTCTACGAAGCTGTAATTTCGTATGTAGTCTCTTTAGCACATTTACGTGACGATGCCCAGGGTCAGGATCAGCTGAGTGGCTCTTAGAGCTTGCATACGAGTCTGCAACACATACTTGTCTTCAACTAAAGACATAAAATGTCCCAATGTGTTGCAGGCTCGTATGCAAGCGTTCTTTTTCTTTGAAAATCCATTTTGAAAGAATGTTATAATCTGAACTGTCCGAATAAAGAAACGCTATACTTCTCATATACATAAACTTCAGGTTCGACAAAAAATAATCTTGAAAATTATGCTACTACTACCAAGGAGAACACCATCTAACGAATTACCTATTTGATATTGCCAAGGTTTTCACGATCAGACAACTTTATGTTAAAAACCTACTTCTACAATAAGGATCCTCATGTAGTAATTACTCAGGGTTCGATAACGTATATAACTCGATATATATTATATCTGTAGGAAATATTATTGCTTGTAGACCTAGATTGACTTTTACCACTCACAGCCCACGTTATGTAATTTATATAGTGCATAGAGCCCTAGAAAGCCACTTGAAAATTCCTCAAAACTTTTCGAGATCCAGATATAAAAAATATGTACTAACCAGGTTAATAACAACAGGATTTATGCATATTGAATCAATATTAAATAGCTCATATGTTCACCAGAATATGGATTTAATAGCTAGTAGTATTGATAATAAACAATACCATAATAATTATAAATATAGATGTAAATAAAAAAGTGAGGTACCTATATAATTACAATTAAAATTCAATTTGTAAAATAATGCAGATACCTGTATATTTATAAAAAAAAAAGTAGGTAGGTACTACAAATTTAGACCTAAGCACTAAACATAGAGAATTCAGGTCACCCAGCTGATTAGGAAAAAGCCCATAATTTCAATCGTCTCTTGATGTCCCAGAGAGCCTCCCCATCAAATTTCAACTTCCAAGTTTCTTTCCAGTCTAATAGTGGTTACAATCATGTTTTCAAAATTAACTGAAAAGGATCACCTGTATGTAAATAATCATTCAGACAACCAGCTCATACATTAGATTATTGGCCACGCATTTGTGACAGTTCCCGCGAGATCCAAGGGAATGCGCTGCCGTCGCTCCGTTGTTTCCCAACGGGCGTCGGGCGCTTCTTCCCGTGTTTTCGAAAGCCTGCGTTTGGCGATGGATGGGTGATCCTAGAACTGGAAAACCTATCTTCTCCGAACGTAGCATATTATAATTATACTATTAGTACGAGTTTTATCTTTTATGGTACTGTCACACCCCTCTCTATCTATGAGTGTGGAATCAGGCTCCCATTGCACCTCTGGGGCGTCTGAGTTCATTACACATTGCCCAGTCGTTAACATGATACGGTTAGGTAAATCGAGAGCTTTCCAACGAATAGCGAACGATTTTTATACATTTTTATCATGATTTTATCATGATAAATGCCTAACATACAATTGCGTAGCAACGCTATGGTTGTAAGCAATAATCATCAGAAAATAGGAGCATAACACACTAAATGTCACGTAACGGTAATTTCATGTCATTTTTGGCCGGATTATGATGGAAAAAACATGTTCCATGATAGCAACAGGCTAATCGCCTGACAACACGGGCCAAGCCTAGCGTCAGACAGCACTATCATTTTTGGCCTCCGAATTAAGAATGTATTTTTTACTGTTTTACATCGTTGAAAATAAATAGATAAAATAAATAATAATAATAGTTTAAAATAATAATAATAATAATAATAATAATAAATAGATAACGCTAATATTCAATTCTATTCTAAAAGCTTGAGGTAAATAATAGCTTCATTGATCACATCTCGTCTATTCCACTTTCAGTCTCACTTGCGCAGGCAGGGGAGATTGCAACGTTTCTGACGTCACGATTCCTTTCTAATCGTTTGCCAGATAAGCCAATAATAACTTCATCCTGGGGTAAGATGATGACGCCTCAATCGCTCAGAGAAAGTTTCCATAAACTTTACTATACATGAAGACGGTTTCTATATGAAATCCAGGGTTTTTGTGAAAAATGTCCCTACAAAAAAATTCAAGTACGTTTCTTCGTATTTTTTCACGCTGAATCGAATGGTAAACCTTGCAGATCCCCCCAACTCCGTTATAACACTTTAACTCTTGAGTTTTACACTTTAACTCACGAATTTTCTGTTCATTTGTTATGCTAATTTTTATGTGTATTCTCAGGAGTTCAAATTTGAAATTGGTTAGCTAAGCCAATTTGACGAGCTCAGGGAGCGTTGTCGACTAACAAATCTGCACAAGCTTTCGTACGACGGCAGGCACCTCAACGTAGCGTACCTGAGAATGCAGAAGAATCTTTTGTCCGTTGATGAAAAATAAAGGATCGTTGACCCTCGCGCACTAACCTTTTCACGCTCCTCATTCGAAAAACGGACTTTCCAAGCGCACCAAACAACTATAATTACTTTGATGGGGGGATCGAATGGGAAACTACCTATCAAGAACTATCAATTTGCAGGAGCTTCGGTACAGGGGAAATAACCCTTCTCAATTTCTATGGGAGTCAGTTTTATGGCGTTTGGAAGTGAAAAAACCAAGCAGTCATTAGGCGAAGGGACTTTCCTCTGGTTTATGGAGTTTTTAAAGGGAACGTCCGCAGCCTGAAGACGGATAAAGAAGCAGTAACTGTTGGGTGCACGGATACCTACCTACGTGCCTTCGAGGTAAAAGAACTGCCACGTCGAATACGAGCGTGAATAAATTAAATTAGAAACAGCTATCTACATTACCCACTGAACTGTTTTGTTTCCCAAACTGCTACTAGTTGCGTTGGCGTCATCATTCTTAACCCCAGTTCCAGATATTAGAGAATTTTCGTAGAAGATGAACTATTGCAAAGGCTCGGAAATTTTTAAAATCAAAAGTTTTGGAATAAGTTATTTCATTTAAAAAATCTTATTTACATCAGATAAATCCAATTTAAATTTTAAAAAGTCCAGTCATGCAGCATGACCCCATGAGCGAATTCTTGAAGAAATCTTCGACATTTCAGTCGCTATTGATCGTGTTGAGAAATTTTAGTTTATGATTTTGATAGACAAACATGGAATCAAATTATTAAAAATAATTAGGAGGTACTCATACTTTATTATTATTAAACTAATCTTGTAGATTTCAACTTTGAGATTAACGTTACTGACGGCCGAGCGGAGCGAGGCCTTGGGTCTCCGTGCTAGTACGTACATAAATAGAACTTCTTCATAATTTCATGGCTGATATTTTCTAAGCCACAGTCAGTATTAAAGCTACATCAAGTCCTAAAACAGTTGAGCGTAAAACATTAAAGAGAGCAACCGAGAGAATCGGAGGACGGAATATTTCACAGAGTAAACTCATCAGTTGTGATTACTTTTTTTTTTTTTTTTTTTTTTTTTTTTTTTTTTTTTTTTTTTTTTTAAACAAGCACCTACTACCTACTTTTAAAACAGCATGGTTCTAGGATTGGTTATAAAGGGATACTTCCATAAGAGTAGTTCAATCTGAATTTGGACAATGTTTCATGCAAATATTTATTACCGATTTTTACAACTAGCGAACGGCATTATTTCGATTTTTGGCTGCTATTTCAACTTTGAAATTTTTGAAAACTTGATACATATTCTTATAGGACATTTTACGCTGATTCCGAATATACCTCATGTTAGTATGCTGAAAAAATTATTTCGCACAACAAATCAGGCTATTTTGAAATTTTTGACTACATTTTTGAAAATTTCAATCCGAAGATGTAATCCGATCATGCTGGCCAACGAACTTGAACTTTCGTTTTGTGTCCCTAACATTTTAAAATTTGTTTGAAGTTTCTAGCACTATTCTACGGACAGTTATCGTCTGGAATGACACATACATACATACATATATACCTACATACATATACATACATAAAAAATGCGTTGAACTTCAGAATATGATTCAGAATAGCCTGAAACGGATTTCTGCCTAAAATTTTTTCAAAAATTCACATTCTACAAATTTTGAGGCGAGAGCAATAACTTAATTTTCTCCAAAAATTCGCTAAAAAATCTTTTCAGTTTTTAACCGGTTGGTGACCGCAAAAAACACATCCTGTGTTTAAAATCCAATTTAGGTAAATGAGATAAATCCGATTAATTTTAATTTTTCTATTTAAATCATTATTTTTTGCCAACCCTGATGATAAATTGACCGTCAGTTTGTATTGAAGATGCATGCAAGGTTTCCACCCGGGAGGATTAAACGAGATTTATCAGATGAATGAACAGAAAGGGGGCGTGAGAGAAAATGCAGGGTGAATGAACCAACCGCCAGAGGGCTTCGTGGAGGTCAGGGTCGAGGTCGAACTAGATATAAATATTCGATCGGCTCAACTGAAATTAATTCAAGAAACTACCGTAGAGAACATCAATACTAGTACCTAAAACTTCCGCCTCAGATTCTTCCATGAACTTTCGGGAAACGACAACTTATTTTTTAGCGTGGAATACGCTTTTATCGGGACCTAAAATTGAAAAAATGTTACGAAATATTGTCACGAAAAACGAGACTAAAGTAGCGGCTGATCTAATTTATCTGCTATAAAAATCTACGTATATGGAGCTGAAATTCGTAATGGAGAACCTTTGGTACGTCTAGAAATGAATCATGAAGTCTAGAGCCTCCAAGATCAGCTGAGATCAGGAGCTAAGTTCTTTGCTATTCGAAACTAAAGTAGCTGCGGATCTAATTTCTTTACTATTCAACCTATGAAGCTGAAATTTGAAATAGGGGCCTCTTGGGACGTCTAAAACGAATCATTTAGTCTAGAACCACCCAGATCATCTGAGTGAGATCTGGGCCTAAGTTCTTTGCTATTCACCCTATGAAGCGAAAATTTGAAATGGAGGCCTCTTGAAACATCTAGAAATGAATTGTAAAGTCTGAGGCCCTCTAGATCAGCTAAGTGAGGGTCTCAGTTGATTTCTTTGCTATTCATCCTATGAAGTTAAAGTTCAAAAGAAGTTAAAGTTCCCTTGGGATAAACAAATCATGAAGTCTAGAGCCCCCCAGATCAGCTGAGTGAGATTCGGAGCTAAGTTCTTTGCTATTCAATCTATGAAGCTTTGAATTTTACATGGAGCGTGTTCCAGGTTCCTCCAATGTTAAGCTGAGGCTCAAGGTAATAGCAAACGGGAGCCTGGGGCAGATTTCCCTTGCCAAGCGCATGGCGCCGATTTTTTTCGTGAAAATCAGTATTTTCGCTTGTATTTTTAACGTAACTTTCGTTTTTTAAACTTTTGTTTTGTAGCGGTCCGTATGTCCACAAATCCTTGTAGTCAGCCTAACTTCTATAGTTTATATAAGATTTTGATGAAATTGTCGAGAAACGTCACTGCTGCGGCACACTAGTCTGATATCCGTCAAATTCGGAGGTTAGTTGGGAGAAGACGATGTGATCATCCAATATATATTGCACCACGAAAGATCATTAATATTAGCTGCTGCTAATAATTGTACAAGCATTATTGTTTCCGTCCTACTTCGACGAAATTTTCAGGGATTGTATGTTCAAGGCTGTAGTTATCGCTCCTGTCACCCTGGTATCTTTATCTCATGTTCAAACGTAATATCTATCAATCATAATTTTCTATTACTTAGCTAACAGATTTTGCTCAAACTTGGAGGACAGCACGTCAGAAAATTCAGATAAAAGAAAGTGAGAAATGACAGAAAAAAAAATTTCTGATAAGTAACACAACCTAGTTACCTACAAGTATACCAGCCGAATTCTATATCACCCGCCATATACTTACGTTACGAAATGGACATAGGTAGGTAACGTCAGTTCACCTGCAACAAAAAATGAAATGTTAGTTATTCATGATGATGGAATATTTCATACTGTCATTTTGAAATGTGACAAGTTGAAAAACTAAGGTTTTTTGAGGTTAAAGGTATAAATTAATTATTATTATGATTAGATTATTTGCTTCCAGGCAATTGTTTTAGAGGATAACATTTTGCGTTGTATGAGCACCAAAAACAGCAAGATACAAAGACAATAGGACAAACCTTGGACAATCCAAATTAAGGATGTAAGGACATTTTGAAGTATAGCTACATTTTACCTTTTAGCGAATTTTTGAAGCAAATTAAGCTGTTGCTCTCGCCTCAAAATTTGTAGAATGTGAATTTTTGAAAAAATTGTATGCAGAAATCCGTTTCAGGCTATTCTGAATCATATTCTGAAGTTTAACGCGTTTTTTTATGTATGTATGTATGTATATATATACGTATGTATGTATCATTCCAGACGATAACTGTCCGTAGAATTGTGCTAGAAACTTCAAACAAATTTTAAAATGTTAAGGACACAAAACGAAAGTTCAAGTTCGTTGGCCAGCATGATCGGATTACATCTTCAGGTTGAAATTTTCAAAAATGTAGTCAAAAGTTTCAAAATAGCCTGTTTTTTGCGATTTGTTGAGCGAAATAATTTTTTCAGCATACTAACATGTGGTATATTCGGAATCAGCGTAAAATTTCCTATAAGAATATGTATCAAGTTTTCAAAAATTTCAAAGTTGAAAAATCAGTCAAAAATCGAAATAATGCCGTTCGCTAGTTGTAAAAATCGGTAGGTAATATTTGCATGAAACATTGTCCAAATTCAGATTGAACTACTCTTATGGAAGTATCCCTGAATAACCAATAATAGAACCATGCTGTTTAAATCGTAAGTAGTAGTTGCTTGTTAAAAAAAAAAGAAAAAAAGTAATCACAAGTGATGAGTTTACTCTGTGAAATATTCCGTCCTCCGATTCTCTCGGTCGCTCTCTTTAATGTTTTACGCTCAACTGTTTTAGGACTGGATGTAGCTTTAATACTGACTGTGGCTTAGAAAATATCAGCCATGAAATTATGAAGAAGTTCTATTTATGTAAGTACTAGCACGCAGACCCAAGGCCTCGCACCGCTCGGCCGTCAATAGCGACTGAAATGTCGAAGATTTCTTTAAAAATTCGCTCATGGGGTTATGCTGCATGACTGGACTTTTTTCACTTGTCAACATCGGAACCGAATAGAACCACCTAATTCAGCTATGCACTTCTTCACTGGATATGCTAGGTCACGGAAAAATTAACTGTTCACCAAAATTCACCAACGATTGAAAATTTCGCTAAGACACGGCTTTTTCCTCAAAAATCCAAATTTCTCTACTCTAAAATGTTAGTTCCAACAGTTGATATTATTATGGGACTGGTTTTCCGTGTGTGTAGGTGTATAAAACCAAAAGCCCCGTCGTGGTCTGGTTTCCAGTGTGCGCTTAGCCTGAGACCCCGTGTGTGGAACCTCAGTTCGAACGGGCCTAAAGAAACCAGTCCAATTCTTCAACCAGTTCAACTGATCATAACAACTGGTACGAGTATACCTGCATTTTTAACATGATTGCTGTCCTTGGCTCCCACGATACCCTAACAGCTGAGGACCCTCGAAATTTGAAATCGATCCTACCCTCACTAATCGAAAAACTCTACAACCATTTTTGGTGCCAGGACATCAATCTGGTTTACAGTGCCAGATTTAATATGTTCTATAGGAGGATAGCGGACTATTCAGGTAGGCAGAAGTACTTGGGACTCATTCAAAATGTCCTGATTGAGAGGGTGTAGTGCCAGTTGTCTTCAAAGTTTTTTGTAACTGTTTATTATAGAGGCACTTCTCACAAGTTTAGAAGCGAGAGCTTATGCAATATATGCAATATGAAAGAAGCTGATACCCTCAGCCATTTTTGTCTACGTTGCCCGATCTTAGAACCGTACCGAAGGCAATTCATTGCGAAATACATCTGTGGGCTCCCAGTGGTTGAGGATCACCATTAACTGTTCACCAAAATTCACCAAGGATTGAAAATTTCGCTAAGACACGGCTTTTGCCTCAAAAATCCTAATTTCTCTACTCTAAAATATTAGTTCCAACAGTTGATCTTATTATGAGACTGGTTTTCCGTGTGCGTAGGTGTATAAAACCAAAAGCTCCATCGTGGTCTGGGTTCCAGTGTTAGCCTGAGACCCCGTGTGTGGAACCTCAGTTCGAACGGGCCTAAAGAAACCTAGTACTGCCGCTGACTAGAACCCCTGACTCATTATGGATGGCTCATCGAGATAACCAACGCCCCAACCGTGAGGAGCAGATGCGAAGAGCATTTTTTTCTCTCGCTCTCTCGGAGGTTTTAGAGCTTCGACAAACGAGGAGACAAGAACATTTGGTAGAAAGAGAAGAAGGTTGAACGTGAGATCACCGGGTCTGAAATAGTAGGGGCGAGTCCCCCTCTCAAAGATAGCCTCTTCAAAAACGCGTATCGGCCGCCTATTCACGGCTTTCAAAACATGACAGGGCAGAGGCCCCCAGAGCTAGACGGCGAGCGGCTTGGAGCTGCGCCAACGGGAGATCGGACAGAAAGTTTTCGTTTGGATGGAGCGAGAAGTTTTCTCAGCATTCCTCTCCGTCCAATTGTCAATTTTAGCCATACCGAACCGAATTACTCTGTTGTAAGCTCTTTCATGGGTTTTGTTTTTACCGAAAGGGAATCGCATGACAAATTTGAATGCCCTGACTCATTCGTTGGCAATGAAAGAATCAATAGTGCACTTACTATTTTGAGATTAAATGCCATTCCAAAAGGATCGACTGTTTTATTGATCTCCGTTTTCATATCGATAGTAAAAGTGTAAAAGCTCGTCCAATTTTAGGAAATAGACTTTTCCTATATTTCGTTAGTTTATCAAAGGAAATCATTAACAGTATTCTAGACTTAAAATACTTAAAATGCTTCTTAAAATACAACAAGTTATTACATGAAAAAATATCTCTTTCTTTCTGATACAGAAACCTTCTCTTATAAAATTCTGTTTGAGTTTTAGGAATAATGATACGAGAATCATTATAGCTTCGGGTAAAAAAGGATACTGATATAATTATGTTCTGCCTCAATGCCAGTCACAAATACATGCATACAGAACTGGAAATGAAAATTTTTATCAATAGTAGAAACATCAAAATGTTTACATAGTAGTGCTGTTGGATACCGTGAACTTTTATTCAATATGATTCTTAGTAATTTACTCTGCATTATTTGGACTTTATTAACATATGTTTTAGAGGCTACACCCCAATGAATAATTCCATATTTTATAAGTGAGAAAGCAAGACCATAATATATAGTTTTGGCTGATTTTTGAGAGAAAATGTCGGGCCTCTTTGAAAACATAAAACAGTTTCCGTATCTAATAATAAGGGCCTCAATGTGAATCTTGTAAATCAAGTAATACAAACACCAAGATATTTACAACTACTACTAGGGGGAAGCAAGACACAATTTCACTTCAAATCATCTTTAGAGCGAGCAAAAGTCGAGTGAAATTTTACTTCACGGTATTCCGGGAATCCTCTGTTTCCGATTGAAAAGCGAAGAATTGCAGTCTTCATTCAAACATAATTTATTAAGGTCGAACCAGCACTTGATTAAAAAAAAGGCAAGAATTAAGAAAAAAGTCCAGTCATGCAGCATGACCCCATGAGCGAATTTTTGAAGATGTTTCATGCATGCAAATATTACCGATTTTTTCAACTAGCGAACGGCATTATTTCGATTTTTGACTGATTTTTCAACTTTGAAATTTTTGAAAACTTGATACATATTCTTATAGGAAATTTTACGCTGATTCCGAATATACCACATGTTAGTATGCTGAAAAAATTATTTCGCACAACAAATCGCAAAAAACAGGCTATTTTGAAATTTTTTACTACATTTTTGAAAATTTCAACCCGAAGATGTAATCCGATCATGTTGGCCAACGAACTTGAACTTTCGTTTTGTGTCCTTAACATTTTAAAATTTGTTTGAACTTTCTAGCACAATTCTACGGACAGATACATACATACATTAAAAAATGAGTTAAACTTCAGAATATGATTCAGAATAGCCTGAAACGGATTTCTGCATAAAAATTTTTCAAAAATTCATTCTACAAATTTTGAGGCGAGAGCTATAGCTTAATTTTCTTCAAAAATTCGCTAAAAAACAACAAAGAAATAAAACAAAATTAATAAAATAAGTAATAAAGCAACAAGCAGGTATATTAATCATAACAATTCTACCAGCATTGCATTTCCTTTCTTCACCTAAACACTGTAGAACTTGGGGTATCTTTTGGCTTGGTGGCCGTTTGGTTGATTTTTTCCCTCTACTTTTCTGCGGTGGATTGTGAGGTAATCGTTTTTCGCTTGACTGGATTCAGTTCGCTTCGGATGATAAAAACGGTTTACAGCCGGCGAATGTACCTACTCTGGGGCGGATCGCGTCGTCTTATAACGTTTCAAACGGCCGGTCGGTAGTGAAATGTTTGTGTAAAGGCTGAGCAAATAGCACAAGATCCTCCGATAGCCGCTATCTCGCGGCTGGGGGGACGCCGCGCCTCGGATCCGAAACAAACAAGCTAGTTTCTACGAGTACTAAACTTAACATCAACCGAAACCGGATGGTAACGCTGTTAGTTCTATATTTAGACGCCAAGGAAATTACTACATACTCGATGTAGTGTAGCGTGTCTAACTTCACTCCAAACGTTGAAATTCAGATTCACGTCAACGCGGGACTCAGATGTCGTGCCATAAAATGATGATCCTCTGAAGAAACCGAAGTTAACAATTTATATTGTAGAATTACTGCAAATCATTATGGAAGATGATACCGAGCAGTCAAAACACAATACGTAGGTACCTACCAACAATAGTGGGTAGTTGAGGGTGAAGAATATGCTTGTTTGGCTTCTTCAACTTTATTGCTGTCAATTTTCCTACTAGTTTCGCCTAGATATAGGCACCTTCAGGGAAAGACTTGAAAGTGAAACAGTTATAGGTATTCATATCACTATGGCACATGAATTCATATCACTATGAATTGATAAATAATGAATGGGAGGATAAGTAGTTTCCCAAATTAGCATCATATTATTTAAAAAATAAAAGGATATTAAAAGATAAAAGTGAAAAGTAAAACTTTCCAGAAATTAGCTGGCTGGATCACCCCCACTATCATTATGGCAACCCAAACTAATAATCCAACCTACAATGTTTTGCAGTTTTAATTAATTTTTTTTAAAGGTTTAAGCCGCACCTCAACCAGAAGGGTCATTAGCGGCATCTTAATGAGTTGTTAAGGGCATTGAAATGAAATTTAATTACATTTTGAGCAAACATCTCTTAATATTCAAGTTAATAGTTGGTAAACGTTTTCCAAATAGTATTCTACATATACGAGTATATACGATCGAATGAATTTGAAGTACCATTGTAATACCTACTGAAAAGTTCCCAAATTTCTGATTAGTTGACATGAAAAATTCCTAGTGGATTTTCAAAAAGTTCATAGTGATTTGTGGTGAAAATGGAGTTTTCTCCGTGAGCTTGGGACATGCGAGGTCGCTAACATAGAAACTCCGTAGATTAGCAAAGAAGTTCTCTGTTCGCTAGTCTATAAATTCAAGAAGGGGTGACGCATTCGCAATCAACAGTTGGAAAGAGTGAAACGATTTCTGAAGACTGTGAAAGGAGACCAATCTTATCAATTGTTGAATCGCCAAATCTGCAGACCAAATTAGGTTTGTCAGAAAAAACGGAGAGAGCACATGAAAAACACGAGAAGCGTTACAGCAGATAAACCAACGTAAATTGTGAAGTTCATCATTGAGATAGGTAGGTGGTGTGATTTACATCACGACGTTAAACAAGCATACTACCTCTTTTTAAACCTGTTCCCTTTCATTTTGAAAACCATTTTCAAACGATTGTGGAAGGTACTTTCTTATCGTCCTCCAATAGAATACCGGAGGTCCTTTGGGATCGAAAGTGAATAATGTATGAGAAAAGCCATACATCAAATCGAATTGTTACCTACTCTTCAGTCAACGAATGCTGAAGTTATTCACTGAAATATGTTGCGTAATCACTATACCTACAACAAAGCGCTAGCAGTTCCATCGATAAACCTCCACGCGAGTCAAACAACTTTCTATATTTAGCTTCTGTGAACCTAAAAATAAATAATACGACCCGAGAGGGGTGTATTTTAAAAATAGAGGGCGACTTATAGAAACGGTATAGGCCCAAACACGTTTTTTTCCACGTTTTTCATCATTTAAATAAACAATGTAGAGTTAATTGATGAATCTTACAGCTGTACCTCCTGACATCGCGTTCGATCAGCGTGTTGTTCTTCCGTTATGAAAAATAAACTTTACACTTCGCAATTGTATACACAATTCAGTGTAAACATCCTGGTTGTAAACACATATACGATTTGAGAAATTCGCCAGAGGGTTTTGGACAGTAAAAATGTAAATTGAACCCAGAATTTTTTTATATTTACGTCATTAGAAAAGACAGCCGGATCGAAGCAGCAATTTTCCGGCAACAATTCTGAAACTTTGCAAGTTTTTTGAGGTGGTGAAACTCTTTGAAACTCAAAAATCATGATTTGTTTTTCCCAATTTCGGTTTATTTTTTTTTCAATAACAAACTTAGTAATCGGCCAAGAAAAACACATTTTTTTAACCCCCCCCCCCCCCCCCCCCTCCATTCCTCAAAATTTGCTGTTTACGTTTCAAGATACGTAGAACCATAAAAAGAAAAACCCAGCAAATTATAATACAAAGGTTTATTATTTCTGTGTTAAATAGCCCTTCTACGTAGATCATTGGTTTGTAATGATTAAACGCCGTTTATAGTTTATCTATTATCGAAATTCGGTGCTTCGCACCTCACAAATGGGTTCACTTCATTACAGCACCAAAACCCCATAATTTTACGCTTTTTAGTAAAGTTGAACAAAAAACGATCTATGTTTGAGTCATTTTCTCATAAAGTAGAAGAGTTGCATACACTGTAAGTATATTGTTTTGAAACAATGTTTGTTCTCTGGTCATTAATTACAATTACTTAATGTATTTCAGTAGGTTGGTTAGAGAAAAAATCAGTCTTAGAGGATCCTCAGCTGATAAGTAGTATTCCGTATTTAATAACGTTGTTTTCAAGCCGTTCCAAAGGAGTTCCTTTCCAAAGTTCAACAACGTAGTCGACTAGGACAGAAGAAAGGACAGAAAACTAGGGCAAAAGGGAGTCCAGGGAAAACTAGGACAGAAGAAAGGCTTCTGTATTAAATAGCTCTTCTACGCAGAACACCTGTCTAGGTAAACGAATCATTAGGTAGGTATCTAAATAAATATCTGCATAGTAAAGATGATAACTAAATATAACGCATTTAAACATGATTGTAACCACTGTTGTGACATCAAGAGACGATTGAAATTATGAGATTCTAATTGATCAGGTGAGTGTGCTATATTTTCTCCTGTTCACCTTAGGAAGTTGGAATTTGATAGGGAGACTCTCTGGATCATTAAGAGACGATTGCAATAATGAGATCTTTCCTGATCAGCTGAGTGAGCTAAATGTATATAATATGTACTTTAGTAGGTACGCGTCATCCTCTCCTTCCGATAACCGACCTATACCTCCCTCCAATGTCAAAGATGTTAATGATGAAAGTGTCAATGGACAGATTCAAGCCACAAAATATCTGCGTGAAGCGTTGATAATTTAAAGTCAGTTAAAACATTTCAATTTTTACGATGAATCCCACTTTACCTTATAAAATCACTATATTTTCTGGTAGATTGATCACAAATAAAATCCGTTCATAACCTGAACCAACGTAATCTACCTTGATATTACCTTCCCCGAGTTAACCCCCAAAATCGCGTTACTCCATAACACCATAAATTCAGTCCTCCTCGTCTTTTTCCTCGAATTCCTTCTCTCCCGTCGGTTTTACCTGTCACGAGGCGGGTGCGCGAGAAAAAAAAATTCCCTTACATCTCGCCAGGACCCCAAGCTTTGCGCTTCCAGAGCGATCGTTCGAGCCGAAAAAGGAAGAACTCTGGAAGGGAGGGGAAGCTCGTTTGTGGGCTTCCATCTGAAAACAGAATAATGGCGGACGGGACACAGGGTGCCGGGGAACTCTCCTTTAAAAACTTGTGTGGAAGACATTAACTCGACTGGAGGCGACCCTTTCATTTCCTTCGACTCTTGGAATCCCTTCTCCGATCCCGTGGGCTGCTGTTGAGTTGGGATGGCTGGGCGGAGGCCTCGTGTGAGATAACGTCACGTTCTGACGGTTCTATATTTTTACTCGGGAGATAGAAAGCAAGCATTAAACCCTCCAGCCACGACGGTGGGCCCTACCGACTTTCTTTTTCCCTTCTTTCTCGGTGCTCCTGGAACGTTTCCAGATCACTAAACTGCTTCTGGGGGGACGCGGAGCGCGGACGGTTTTACTGCAATTGCAGCTGCAGTCCAACTGCAAAGGTCTGTTAATGCTGTACCTGGTTCTACTTTTACCGGAGTAACGACTCCCTAGTTCTATTTCCTCCCTGAAACCTCTTCGTAGTAATTCGTATTTGCGGCCACAACTACTGAGTTCCTACATCAACAACCCACGGAACGGATCATTCCATTTGAACATGTCTGCCAGATATATGTAGTAAAACGTACAGGTTTATATGCAAAATATTCTCCAAAGCCTGAAATACTGCCTTTTACCCGAATTAACCCTGAAACGACACCAATTATGATCATCCTAATGACACCGAGGGGCCCAGAGGACCTTAAGCTAATTATTACCACGTCCTCAAATAACTGGAGATATTTCAATCAAATTGATAGTATTTGTCAATACTGTAGATCACGTACCTACCATAGTAGGGGCATGCAATACCTAATCTAGAAATCAAACTATTATTATTATCCTCCATTTTAGCGAATTTTCGTACAAAATTAAGCTATTGCAATGTCTCGGAAAATTTTAAAATAAAATTTCTTGAAAAATGTCGTAATTGAAATCCGTTTCGAGGCGTTCTGAAACGATTCCTGAAGTTGGCGCTTTTTCACATGTATGTAATGTATATATATGTGTCATTCCAGACGATAACTATCCTTAGGATTGATATAAAAATCCCGTTCTTGCGCAAAAATCAAGCTTTCAAACCAAAGGAGGAGTTCGTTGGCCAACAATTTTTGACCACATCAAATTGGTCAAATTTCGAAAAATGTACCTAAAAAATCGCTAAAAATGACTAAAAACAGCCAAAAATTGTTAAATTTATCATTTTTAGTAGAGTTTTAGTCTAAACAAAACTATCAACAATTAAATAGTACATTAAAAAATTTGTGCACAAAATTATGCTGAAAAAGGTACTTAAATTTAATTAATTTTGGCTGAAAAACCAAAATCTGTTTTGAATCACCAAATTTTATTCATTACAAGGTTTTTGCCATAAAATTGATTTGTAACAATTTCTTTCAACTGAAATAGCTCAAATTTCAATACAATTTAACGTATTGTAGTATATACGATTGATAATTTAGTAAATTCGCTCATACGATCATGCTGCATGACTGGAATTTGTTTTTTCTTCTTGCATTTTGAAAATATACCTTAAGGCGAAAATGTTCAAACACGTTCAATTCACGATGATAGATCAGAAATAGTAAATGATCATGTTTTAAAAAGCTCGAGTAACTGGCAATACTCATGCATTATTTTGCAGGATGAGGTGGTAAGGCCAAGAGTACACTTTACACACGATCTTCTTGAAGCCCGTCTTTCATTTTCATATTATTTTCACTCTAGGACAGAAATATGTCGTATTATTTATTATGCTTCTCAGTCTACCGATAGGTAGCGGAATCATTGTTTTCACTTTCGGGAATGACAAATTGTTCGATTCCTGGCTACCCTCCTATTACCTACCGAACTAATACAATAAATAACATGATAGCAAAAAATTTCCACTAGCATGTTACGTTTTGGACCGTTCTGAACAACTTTCGTTCCGAGACTGCCTGTCTGTCGGGTGTCCGCAAATCCTTGTAACAAGCTTAATTTCCACCATTTTCATTCGATTTTGATGAAATTACCAAAGAATGTGCGGATCAGTTTCATTGATCCCAAATAAACACTTCACTCAGCGCATGCGCAAAAGTAAATTCCTTCCAGGATCGTTTTCTCACATGTCGTCCGATCTCGCTCAAATTTGGAAGATAGTTGGGAAGGTAAATTTGAACATTCCATATCAATTTCAACGAGATAGTATCAATAGTCGCTCTTGCGCATGCGCACATGTGAAGTCGTTGTAACATCCCTAATTTTTACAATATTTGTCCGATTTTGATGAAATTTTAAGGGGATGTGTGAATTAGAGTGTAGGTGGTCACTTATCAGTTCCATTCTTTCCAAATAAATATTTCAATCAGTGCACGCGCAAACGTAAATTCCATCTAGCATAATTTTCTCACGCACTAGTCTTCTGAAAACATCCTCCATCTTAACTTAACATTTCCCTAAACCATAGAAACCAACTATGGATTCATAAGATAATTTAAAACTTTTCAATGATCAATACCTACATTCACGTTACGGATACGAGGAAGCTATGTGCCACACTTGTTTCTTTTCAATTCAACTGCACACCATCAGAAATAGTTTCTGGAAAGAAGATCTACCAAAACTGACTAAGAACTCCACCGCCAATGTCTCAAACGCCCTGACTTTCTAACACCCCTTTGATTTCTTCAGGGGCGAAATAATTATCATTACAGACTGGAGAGGTACTGCGATGAGCAACAAGGACAAAATAACAATGCCGAGGAATTCAGAACAAGAAAAGAATTGATCGGTGGTTAACAGAACGGCGGGGATTCTTTGCTTGTTTGTTTCACACCGAGTTTGTGACCTAGAGTTCACTGGTAAGAGGTGAATGAGATGAGTCATTAACTCTATCGCACATACCAGTGGATGCATCTTTCATCATTATTACGGAGAGAGGAAAATGGACAGAGTTAATAAAACACGAGAGTTGAATAAAAGGGGATTTATGAGACCCTGGGTATTATTCTAAGGTTAAAACGGGCATCGTTTGACCCACTTGTCACAGAAATGACCTTGCATCAGTGTGGAACCTTCAAATAGTTGTTAAGGGAAAAAAGATGTTCGTAACAAAAAATCTTCCCAGTATTGACCAGCTAACAAACAATTTGAGCTCTCCTAAATAGTCACAGAATCAACTTATCTCTTTTAGAATGTGTGTTTGAAGGCTAACCTATTACGTTTCATTTTTTTCGAAATAGAACTGCTGAATAGGCGTTTACTATGTTTCAGATAATCTCTTATGAAACCATTTTTGTATATAGGGGTTGCTACGGATATATAAGCATCTCGGGTGAGACTCGGATGTTATCATTAGAGTGAGTTTGGCAATATCCAGTAACGGACCTATTTCAATACCACGGAGTCTAAAGAAATCAGTATTCACATGAAATCCGTGCACTGTTCAAAAGATTTGCTGACTTCAATTGACCAATGATATGATTGGTCAATGACAACCAGATAACTTGAACGTTTTATACTGGTATTTAAATGATTTGATCAGCGGGAGGTACACGGCCTGTATACATGTATTTTGAACTTGACAGTAATTTACACAACCTTAGTTTCTCGAAAGCCTTCACTTCTACAACAGATGGAGACGGTGCCACGCACCAGCATCGGATGCGAAGAAATCCAACTCGCCCCTTTAGCGGTTTTGACCGTCAAACCGGTTTCTTGTGAAAATAACCCCGAAGAAACCACCTACTTGATTACAAGTCGCCGACGTCCCAGAAAAAATAATTGTACGTTTATCGGAGAGGGAAAAAGAGAGGTTAATAATTCCCTAATTGGGCCAGACCGAATTCACTGACGCAATTCAGCCCTGGGGTGAAGATAAAAATAATACCTGATGTGAACATGATATTATACCGAAACAAAAGGCAGAATGGTTGATCTTGAGAACGTAGGAATGAAAAACAGGTACCCAACCAGGTTACTAGTTGAAGTAAGACAGATAAACAAAGAAATAGATTACCAGCTGACTAGTTCTGTCAAGACTTGTACCTACATAACAGTGAAATATGGATGCAACTAACTAGTTCCAGAAAGACGAGAACCTTCCTATAACAGAGAAGAAATAATTCAGCTAACTAGTTACACAAACACAGAATAACAACAATGGAGCCCCAACTTCTAAATCACAAGACACTTCTAAATCACTACGTGTCGTGTCTGTGTTCACAGCAGAGCTGTGGGCAGTGACATTAGTTGTTGCGAATCACTAAGTACCACCGAGAAGCAAAGGTACACATATTCTAATGATCCCCTAATCCGAAATACAATCCATTTCCGCAACACCACTCCAAAACACTGGGATCAACCACAATTCTTATGTGGATGACAAGCTATGTCGGTATTCATTGCATTGCGTGTGTTGATGCTCTTGCTCAATTGAGATATTTAATTTTTATTTTATTTTATTTTTATTAATACGGGCAAGCCCCAATACAACTTGAAAAAAAAAAAAAAAAACCAATTACACAAATCTTGTAGGTACAGATAAAAATTGAGATCATCAAATGATAAAAAATATGTTGAACTGTAAAATAGAAAAATAAAATCAAATATTTTTGGAGATGGAGAAACGCGGAAGATGTCAGGATCAGAACACTTATGTGTCATCAGTCAGGGCAATCTGCAGAGCGGGTGGTGGTACAAGTAATTAGTAGAGGAAAATGGGATCGAAAAAAAATTCTCCGATCGAAGTCGAGGGCGTGGAATAAAAAAAAATTTACCATAGGTTTAGGTGAGTTCACCAGCCTCACCACTAGCTTCAGGAAAAAGGAGACATCTGCCACACAATGGCGAAGCGTAGGACTCGGAATGCCTAACCTCTTCTCCTATGTGTCAAAATCAACTGAGTCCTGTGGAATATGGAGCTTATATGCCACACATTGCAAAAATCTTCTTTGAACTCTGCTGATCTGTCCAATCTTGAATTTGAAATGTGAGGACCGAACCACGGATGTCTAATCCAAGATTGGAACGAGTGCCCTGTAAAGAGCAGTCAGAGCTGGCACAAGTTTAAATTCTCGTGTATTCCATTTTATGAAGCTTACTACTCGCATTGCACAGCCTGTAATTGTGGAGATGTGATCAGTAGACGACAGCTGGTCATCAAGAAATATGCCCAAGTCACGTAGTGATGCTACACGCTTCATCTCCAACGTGCTCATCCTATAATCATGTAGGTGTGGAATCTGGGATCGAAGGAAGGTCATCACAGAGCAATTTTCAGGGTTCAGGGCCAAGCTGTGCCGTGGACAACATTTGAGGGGAATAGGACAGCGCAATCTGATGGAGACTCTATTCTATGGTATATCTTGAGATCGCCAGCAAATAGGAGCAGAGCAAGAAGAGCAGAGGACTGGAACCCTCTCAAAGTAGCAGGATATGGGCTCAAAGTAATATCCCACAGCCGCACCATGGTATGCATCGTCTGTATTAATCTAGGATCAAATCTCTTACAGAAAATACAAAGCCAATCCCATCTAGCATGAGCAATGGCAGAATAAGGTCACCGGCCTGAGTGGTGTGTGACATCTAAGAAGGGAGCAAATATTACCACTGGCCATATGGTTAGCATACAATTTTCCTCAGGGCCTCAATTTTTAAGGTTACATTTCCGTAATTAAATCTTACACAGAAACAGCACGATGATTCCTACATCAGGAATGTTGGACTGACATCATTGAGGGATTCACCAATTGCATCAGGGAGGACAGAACAAACCTGATTTTGCTTAGGATCCGTACAGAAGCGAAACAGTACATACACGAGCTGTGTCAAATTTGACATTGAAAATTACCTATAAAAAGCAATCATTTGAATTTCAAGAAAATTATAGGTCTATAAACTGATGAAATATGCGCATTATATGACGTTTAGCATACACGCTTGAATCTGTCGTCAAAAATTATCGATATTGTTATTACCTAACTCTTTATTGGGATGGATTATCTTGAATTATTAGCCGTCGGTTACAGCGATTCGGTTATAATTAATTGTTTTATTAATCCTTCGATAAACTCTGCCGGACCTCTCACCGAGGTGAGTCACTCAAAAAATCACTTAGGGATTTTAAAGGCCTCGAGTGGCTTGTTTGCATTCAGTCAGCGAATCCGCCAAAAACCGCTTGCGTAGCGTTACGCAACATCTCGGAGACTGGGCGGGCAAACGAGTTCAGGATCGGAGCCGCCAAACATCTGTTCACTCTGCGATCGGTTGGTTGAATATTATTTTTAATGATCGGCCATTTGGGCAACTCTTCAGTGCAAGGTCAGAAGAAATAAAAGGTTTGGAGATGTTCTAACTAACGTTTTGGTGCCTATATTGGTTTATTATTTTCAATAATGAACCTTTGTAATCGGCCAAGAGATTTTTTTTTTCTTGAAATGGGAAATGGGACTTTACAAATGGGAATGCACCTATCTACAAAATATCTCTACCGACAAGTTTTACCCTCCTAATGGGGCTTCGAACTAAGAAGACCCGCCGCAAGGAGCGCTAGGGAGCGATGCACCGTGGCGACCGACGCGAGGTCAGGCGAGAGCGAGAGTCTACAGAAGTCGCCCGGGAGGGCTCAGGTTGCTCCCGTTCGCCTCGCTTGCTCTCAGATTCCTTTAGTTTTAAAATAATCAAGAAAATTGGATGAGAATAGTTCAAACATCATGATTTATCAATACTACACCTCTCCATTCACTTCTTCCCACGATAAAATAGACGCTACTGACATTCGTTCCAAAACTAAATCATTGACATAAAATAAATTAAAAATTGGCATAAAATAAAAATCATCAAAATCGGTCCACATTTGTAGCTTGGGCAGAGCTCGATATAATCTGCAAATTATCCCCTCCACTAATATACATAATTTATTCTTTTCTGTTTTTGGAAATAGCTACACTTTCTTGGAAAATTCGCTAAAATCAAGCCATTTCTCCAAAACAAGCATTAGAAATGAAACTATAGGTATCTAAGTCTTTTTTGGGTAAGCAGACACAAATTTGTTGCTACACACAGGTTTAGGTTTTATCAAAAATATTCCTCGTCCAACAACATTGAAAGCAATACCTTCGATACATTAGCGGAAACCTTTTGTTGAAGATCCAACACCCAAACTGACAAAGAGAGAAGATGTGTGTTATATTATTGACATGGATATGTCTTTTGGCTGGGGGTCAAGGAATTTTTCGCGACACTTTTAGCATGAATATGCTTTAGCCGTGACCTAACTACCGAAAAATGTCCCACGAGAGTGCAACGAAAGTAGCGCCAATAATTGTGATGATTTCCGCTTACAACCGAGTCGTTGCTAGGGATATGATACTTCGTCGTTTTTCATCCCACAAAATTCGTTGACCATTCGTTCGAAAGCTCTCGATTTATCCAACCATACTATATTAACTACTGCGAAGTGCGTGGCCAACAAGCTGAGTTATGAGCATGGTTATATGAATAATTGTTTACACACAGGTGATCATTCTCAATTATTGATATTGTGAACATGATTGCAACCGCTTGTTAATTTCTGATGAATTCATTGAGCTGGTGTTTCGATTATGTGATTCATAGCAGGTGATCCGAATATTGCGAGAACGGTTAGATTTGTGAAGCGGTGGTTAAATTATTTTAATAAGTAATTTCTATACTTTACACTATAGGAAGCTGTAATTTCGTATGTAGCCTCTTTAGCCTCTTTCTATAATAAAGTGAATGTTTACTCGCGAGTTTCTATTAGGAGATCATCATCTCACAAGAGCTCAATCGTCGTGATCATTTCTATAATAAAGTGAATGTTTACTCGCGAGTTTCTATTAGGAGATCATCATCTCACAAGAGCTCAATGGTCGTGATCATTTCTATAATAAAGTGAGAGCGAGGAGCTAAAACATGATTCCATGTTTTAGGATTGATGGCAGAATGATAAACAGAGTTCAGAGGCCGATGGGGGGTCGGGTTCAGAGAATCGACGAGGAGTGAGTCGTCTACGGCTAAAGCATATTCATGTTTTTTAATTTTAGCCGTCAGGCTCAAAGGAACTGTGGCTTTTTTTTTCCCGACCGACACTTTTTTCCCGACCGGCACATTTTCTATTGATTTTCACGTACAACCAAGGCGTTACTAGGGTAGAGTAACTCCTATAGTTTTCATAGTAGGAAAATCGTTCGCCACTTTTTGGAATGCTCTCATTTTACCACGACATTTCATGAGCCATAAAAGCCATTGTAGTGTCAAAGAATGCTGATTTATTACTCTTAGTTAAAAACTAATATTGTTTTGTAACCATAATGGAATAATCTTGTGAAAAGAAGGCACTACATGGTTGGTATACAATTGAGTAGTAGGTACCAACTGGTAAGCAGTAGGTACTAGACATATCCATGATCTTTAGTTTTTCCCATCAAGGGAGAAATTAAAATGCTTTTTTCTGTTCTTCGCTTTCATCCTGGAAACTGTGATAACCATAACGTATTTTCAGCACCCTTACCAACTCACTGTGAATTATCAGTTAATATATATGTATATAAAACACAGTGGCTCTAAAAAAGAAAAGAAAAAAAAGGAACTAAAGTAAATGAGCTGTGTTTCAACACAAAAAATGTTCAATGTGCAGGTACAGTATAACCCATGTTAAAGTTTGTCACTAGGTGAGCCGTGGTTAATAGTAATTTTGACTTAATCACTGAAAGATTTTATGGATTATATGCAGGTATTGTTTGTATTTATTGTATTAGGCAATATATACAATAAATATATAGATCGCTACTTCAGTATAATGAGATGTGCAACTGTAACGACAAGACCACCTAAAAGACCTGTTCACGAGGAATATGTCTACACGACTAAATTCGCGCACGAAAATAAAAAATGAAAATCTTGATCATTAAGAGCGTTTATGACGATCGACAGACCGTATCGCAGTCGATAAGGATCATATCGAGTTTCAGCGCACGCAAGTTGACTTCACGAAAGGGATCTTCAAAAAAATGTTGGATCCATAATAAATCGACGGTGCCAGGTAACTTGGCATTGTGACTGTTTGACAATAGATAAACAGGTATCAAAACATTATCAAGTCATGCCCGGTGATTTAATAACCGAATTGTTGAATATGTAACAAGGAGTTAGGCATTTAATAGCCGTCTTCCAAGCTTGAAAAAATTGCTAATTATTACAAAAAGGTTTGTTATTATTATATTAGGCTGTTAATAGATAGCCCTTCCGAGTTTCTTCAGTTGTTTAATATAATAATTAAATGTGTTTTATGGAACACTCTTTAAATATAACTAGATACATACTCGTAAGTAGTACAAAATTGCATGGTCCGAGTCTAGATAGTTAGGGGGAGGAAGCATTGTTTTCACATTCGGGAGATGAAAAATGTCCCAAAACCATAAACACCCTTCTGACGAAAACGAAAGGCTCCTATCCTAAAACCATAAAAAAATTTGTAAAGTGTAAATCAAGCATTTTAATTTCTCCGTTGATGGGAAAAACAAAAGATCATGGATATGTCTAGTACCTACTGCTTACCAGTTGGTACCTACTACTCAATTGTATACCACCATCTAGTGCCTTCTTTTCACAAGATTATTCCATTATGGTTACAAAATAATATTAGTTTTTAACATAGAGTAATAAATCAGCATTCCTTGACACTACAATGGCTTAGAGGTCATGAAATGTCGTGGTAAAATGAGAGCATTCCAAAAAGTGGCGAACGATTTTCCTACTATGAAAACTATGGGAGTTACTCTACCCTAGTAACGCCTTGGTTGTACGTGAAAATCAATAGAAAATGTACCGGTCGGGAAAAAAGTGTCGGTCAGGAAAAAAGTGTCGCGAAAAATTCCTTGACCCCCAGCCAAAAGACATATCCATGTCAAACCAAAAGTAAAGTGTAAATCAAGCATTTTAATTTCTCCGTTGATGGGAAAAACAAAAGATCATGGATATGTCTAGTACCTACTGCTTACCAGTTGGTACCTACTACTCAATTGTATACCAACCATGTAGTGCCTTCTTTTCACAAGATTATTCCATTATGGTTACAAAACAATATTAGTTTTTAACTTAGAGTAATAAATCAGCATTCCTTGACACTACAATGGCTTAGAGGCTATGAAATGACGTGGTAAAATGAGAGCATTCCAAAAAGTGGCGAACGATTTTCCTACTATGAAAACTATGGGAGTTACTCTTCCCTGGTAACGCCTTGGTTGTACGTGAAAATCAATAGAAAATGTGCCGGTCGGGAAAAAAAAGTGTCGCGAAAAATTCCTTGACCCCCAGCCAAAAGACATATCCATGTCAAAATGTTTTGACTCCACAATCAAAATTTTCACTTGCGTATTACGTTATAGCCCATTCTGAACAACTTTTGTTCAGTGTCAGTAAATCCTTGTAACAAGCTTAATTTCCACAATTTTCATCCGATTTTGATGACATTTTCAGAGAACGTGCTGATTCGGGTATAGATGGTCCCGAATCAGATCATTGATCCCAAATAAACACTTTACTTTGCGCATGCGCAAATGCAAATTTTCTCATGCCCTGGTTGTCCGATCTCGCTCAAATTTGGAGGATAGTTGAGAAACGACGATTTGAATATTCCATATAAATTTCAACCCAATCATATCAATAGTAGCTCATGCGCGTGCGCAAATGTGAAATCCTAGTAACTAGCTTAATTTCCAGTTTTCGTCAGATTTTGAAGAAATTTTCAGGGAATGTGCGGATTAAAATGTAAATGGTCCCCTATCAGTTTCATTGTTTCCAAATAAATATTTCACTCAGTGCATGCGCAAACGTCAATTCCATCAAGCATCATTTTCTCACTCTCTAGTCGCCTGAAAACTTTATCTCACTCAACCATGAGAACCAGCTATGGAATCATAAGATAATTTAGAACATTTCAATGATCTATACCTACATTCACGTCACGGATACGAGGAAGCTATCTGCCACACTTGTTTCTTTTCAATGGAGCTCCGAACATAAGATGCTCGAGATAGAGCGCAGCACATAAACAAGGACCTTGCCAATTTGCTCTTGTTTAGTTGCCTATTAGGGCAGTCTTTTTTATTATTTTGTCGGTTTTTTGTTTGTTTATGCGGTCCTTTATTGTAATAATTGATTTATTAATAATATAATTCTCATTTTTTACAAGTAATGATGAGATTGATGGTGAGGGGAGCGAATTGTAGAGCGAAAAGGGGTGACTCAAGATATCAACAAGGGGGAAGTCATGTCAACCACCATGTTCCTTAGGTCCTTCGCCCCCTACCGCACCTAGCGGCGGACCTTGCTAGTTCGGAAACCGGAGCTCCACACCATCAGAAAAAGTTTCTGGAATGCAGATCTTTCAAAACTGACTAAGAACTCCACCGCCAATGTCTCAAACGCCCTGACTTTCTAACACCCCTTTGATTTCTTCAGGGTCGAAATAATTATCATTACAGACTGGAGGTACTTCAATGAGCAACAAGGACAGAATGCTGAGGAATTCAGAACAAGAACAGAATTGATCGGTGGTTTACAGAACGGTGGGGATTCTTTGTTTGTCAGTTTCACACCGAGTTTGTGGCCCAGAGCTCACTGATAAGAGATGACTGACATGAGACATTAACTCTATCGCACATACTAGTGGATGCACTTCTAATATGATTATGGAGAGAGGAGAATGGATAGAATTAATAAAACGCGAGAGATGAATAAAAGGGGATTTGTGAGAGCCTAGGTATTATTCTAAGTTTAAAACGGGCATCGTTCGACCCATTTTTTACTGAAATACTAGGTACATCAGAGTAGAAACTTCAAATCTTTGTTGAGGGAGAAAAGAAGAAGAAGAAGAAAAAGCGTTTATTGACAAAGAGCACAAACATAATTAACAACAAACATCTATCTGTTATATATTATTTATATTACATTCCTCTTTCCATTTTCCATTTATTTATGTATTTATTATTACTATTATTCTTGTTATTAGTTATTTATCTATTTTTAATACAGCACTAGTAATATTCCTCATAATTTACCACGATACATGTTTCTTATCAGAATCAATACATTAATACACTAATAATATACATTAATACACCATATAATACATATAACACATAATATATATCAATACACCAATACATTAACCTTCATATAATACATTACATTAATTTTAACTATTCATCATATTCAACTATATTGTTTCTTATTGCGGTCTACGCTAATACTGTCGATCGTCGCTGGAGGGTTATCGTTTCTTATTCATGTATACACACATATAACTAATTTATTTATCGCAAGTACAATCTTTTTATATTAATACATCATTTGTTTACTACGAACAGTAGTCATTTATTTATATATTCATTCACTTTTCCATGTCCAGTTTACACAGCCTTTCGTATTGTGAATCACTTATCCACTATAATTGAATTGGGCCACCAGAAATTGTCTGTATCTTGTCGCTGACCTGATATACTTTACAAGATCATCATTTGTAACTTTTTCTGACTTTCCATCCAGTATCTCATTCAGTTCGGGCTGTGAAAGGCGACTCTTTTTCAAATACTGGATGCGAAATTCGTTGAGAACCGGGCAGATTGCCATAAAATGTGACACCGTCTCTTCTTCTCCCAGATTGCACATTGAACATATGTTCGATGTTCCCTCCTTCCACCATCTGAAATTAACGTTGATCATCTCCGTCCTTACTCTGAAGATGGTACGGATCTTAAATAAATCTTGCAATTTCTGATAGGCTCGTCCACCATGCACCTCACGGTTCAGTGATGCATGAAGCCTGTGATGTTCTGACCTCTTTACGTCCTCCTCAACGTTCTGCACCCACATCACTCAGGCCTCCTGCAATACCCTTCTCATCTCATGAACCCATTCAGTGGGACTTTCTCTGTGGTGAATTTCCTCATTTCCGCGACACTTCCAACTCAATTCGAGATAGTCTTGAACCCATACTGATCTTTGCCTAAACACCTCCTCCACAATGATCTTGGGGTAGCGGTTATCCGAGTATTTCAGTATTTTCTCCAAGTAATCGAGATTTAACTTCATGTAGTGAAAATGGAGTGGTTCTACGCCACTCTCCGCATACAGTGATTAATTTGGCGTATTGTAAGGCATGGCAAACAGTTTCTTTAAGTAGTAGCGATTGAGTACCTCTATTTGCTCGCAAGGCTTGTGTCCCCACAACTGAGCTGCATAGCCTATCACTGACCTCGTCGTTGCCTCAAAAACCTTCTGTTTGACTTCAAGAGGAACGTTTCTCTTCCTAATCAACGAACCCCATATCATATTCAACCCATGTTTTGCCTACGATATCTTTTCCTTGAAATGCTTCCCCATGTCGAGTCACGGTGTCAATATAACGCCCAGAGAGAAGAGTTGAGGGAGAAAATATGTTCGTAGCATAAGTTTTCCTAGTATTGACCAGCTAACAAATAATTTGAGCTCTACTAAACAGTCAGATAGTGGTATCTGCGTGTTTAAGTTATGAGATGATGAACTTGCATCACTTATGTGGAGTAAATTATCGTGAAGGTGGTGAACGGTGATGGGCTGGAGAAGGTCACCCACTCGGTCCAATACACGAAATTAGAATCCCGATTAGACAATCACAAACACTCGAGCGGTTCCAACGAGATAACGATGTTTGCAGCGGAAAGCGGCCAAGGAACTGTCGCCAGTTTCTATTTCAATGATTCAAACAGCGTTCCCAGTAGAAAGAATTCAGAAGTTCATAAAGCATTCTAAGTGGTAATGGGATTTCAATGGAATCCAAGTAATTCTCATGGCTCGAGCACGCGTTTCCAAACTGAAGGCTCAATACGCCTACCAAAGTTATGTAAGCACGGTTGGGCAAAATTGTTACATTTATAGGGCTATTACAGATTTTAATACACTAACAAGTGATATTCGATACCAATAGATGAATTATCAAAAGTTTTGAATGATTTCTTTCTAAACTTAAGTTAGCACTTCCATTCATTTTTTTCTATTTGCCTTGGTTTCACGTTGTACACTGTCTACAATGGTAAATACTATAGTAATTTATTTACAAAAATTTATCATGTACAAATTGTGAGTTTAAGCACAGATTAAAATATCTAAATTGAGCCTATTGATTATTAACATGTATCATGTTTTAGCCCTGGGGTCCTAGCAAATTTTGCGAGTCAATTTTTTTTCCGCGCACGAAACATATATTACAGTGATTTCCGCCTACAACCGAGTCGTTGCTAGGGAAATGGTACTTCGTCGGTTTTCATCCCACAAAATTCGTTGACCATTCGTTCGAAAGCTCTCGATTTATCCAACAATATTATGTTAACTACTGCGAAGTGCGTGTCCAACAAACTGAGTTATGAGCATGGTTATATAAATAATTGTTTACACACAGGTGATCATTCTCAATATTGATATTGTGAACATGATTGCAACCGCTTGGAATCGAGGAGAAAACATGATACATGGTTGAAATTTTTGGTTCTAGAACAGAAATTTATGTAGGAACTTATAAAGTCAGATTTGTCGTAGGTTCGTTCTTTTTTTTATAAGCGCTTGCCGAGTCCAGTGATTATCGTTAATTTATTAAACATAATTTGATTTGTTTAGAAATAAGTCTGAATTCTTCTCCTGTCGCGGGCTATGCTCATATAGCGGAATATTTCCAATTTCTGTTGTATATAAAAAAAATCATTGTTATCTGGTTTGTGAAAAAAAAAAAAAAAAAAAATTATTAAGAAATATAGGGTAACTAACCCAATAACCCAATTGGGTGATTATTCCCTAACCATCCCTATCCATGATCATATAGCGAATTTTCGTAAATTATCATATTATATTATGATACTTTGTTATGGAACTGGAGCACAGTGAGTGCAAAGAAATTATTAACTTCTACATAATATCTGCACAGGTGTAGCTGCCTACCGAAAAGAAATTAATTAAATTAAGTAACACACCTACACTTTCCCCCACCAACTTAGAATCAATTATATAAATAAAATATATCACCTTTAGCAGTCCACCAATAGGCGGCAAAAGTTATAATAAACCCGGTTACGAGAAGTGAAAATTCCGTATCAGCTGATACAAGCGTCGTTGGTGCTGATCTGCCACCAGTTATGATTTGCTCCCATGTTGTTGGTTTTTCCCCTCCCAAAGTTCTTGCCCACAGGGAGAGCAAACCTTATATTCACAGCGTAATCCAACATTTACGGGTCATTCTCATTTCATTTGCCGCTTTCATGTCCCCGACGACGAATTCTCACAATTCTTGACCAAAACTAGCGATTTTGGGGAAAAAAGGGTAGTATAAGTTGGGAGGTCAATGAAGTAATAATTTGACTGCCCAAAATCCCCTTTAAATAATACACAGTGATGACGAATGAAACCTGAAATCCTGGAAACTCATGAGTGTTACTGTCCCTTCTTACCTAACACCTAAGTAGAAGTTAGGTAGTTACGAAACAATGACAATCTAGAACTGGACAGGGTTACTAGCTACAGTAAGTAGGTTCCTCTTTTAGAGTAAGGATATTTACATTTTTAAGATTTTTTCCAACCCGTGAAAAACTAGTTTTTCATTCAGTCCCCCCAGGGCCGCCACATCTCCAAGTCGGGCCCGGGACCAGATTCTGGCCACGGGCCTCCCCCCCCCCCCCCCCCCCCTCCCCCCTTTCTTTTTTTAGTCACGCCACTTTTACTAGAGATGGCTATGATAATTGTTAAAAAAAACAAACTATTAAACCTTCTCTAACCTAACGAAAAAGTTCCAGTCATGCAGCATGATCGTATGAGCGAATTTTCGTTAGTTATTGTGAATACTATAGTGTTACATTGTGTTGAAAATTGAGGACTTTGAGTGAAAAGAAGTTATTATCTACCAATTTTATTGCAAAATTTTAATTATTCTGGACGTCTTAGACGCTAACGTTTACGATATTCACATTATGATTTTTGGCCTTCCATCACTTAGCAACGCTCAAGTTGAGATTGACTGTCTGCAAAATAAATGTTAACTATTAATTTTATTGCTCAAATTCGTCATATTGTCTGCAAAAATTGTTAACTATCAATTTTATTGCTGAAAAATTTGTTCTAAATAACATTCTACTCGTATTATTTAATCAAAGATACCTATTGGATTTCTAGAATTTTTTACATTTTTATCGATTTTGTAGCCCATTTTAATGAAATTTAATTACAATTTTGAACATAGGTTTGAGCTTTAATTTTTAAATTACCAACTTCATATTTGATACACTTTATTTGAGTAATATTCGGCTAAAAAAAAAAAAAAATAAAATAAAAATAAAAACACCGATGCCTTTTTTTGTCATTTTTTGTGATTTTTTTTAGTACATTTTTTGAAATGTTACCAATTTAATGTGCTCAAAAAGTGTTTTCCAACGAACTCATCCTTTCTTTTGGCGAAAGAACGAATCCTTGTTTGATTTTTTGGCGATAGAACGAAGTTTTTATCTCAATTCTATCGAGAGTTATCGTCTGGAATGACACATACATATATATATACATACATATAAAAAAGCGTTAACATCCAGGAATCATTTCAGAATGCCTCAAAACAGATTTCGATGAAGAAAATTTTTGAAAATTTTATTTTAAAATTTTCCAAGAAATTTTCTAAGAAAATTCGCTAAAATCATTTATACTTCCTACCAAGGTTCAGTGTTTGAATAAGAACATTTGAAGGGCTGAACTCTTACTACTTCACTACGTTTTATTCAACATTTAATCAAAAGTAAAGTGCAACTTAAGAATTGAAAATTCAAGTATTCATACTCTAGTAATTACCAACCAATTACAAAACCATAAAAATGCCATAAATTACCGTGAAACAAAAATTCTATATCCAATCAGTCATAGGATTTTTATTTTAACTGCTTTAAATACAATTCTTTGTGAATAGAGGGCGTATTCAGAGAAGTTCCAATTTACTCATTCCTCAATTGGACGATTGTGACAAAAATGATGATTGACTAAATTTCATATAATCATTAATCAGCACATACAATTAACTTTATTTTAATGTTATGGACGGATTAAAAAGGAAAGTCTCTGTATACAAGATGGCTGAAGGAATTAATTGAAACAATGATTATGTTTGAAAGAATACATTTATTAATTTTGAAAAAAAAAAAAAAAAAAAAAAAAAATCTACAAAAATATAATTGTTTTATTACAGTTTATCTACTTGTAATGAAGCTATGCAGTAAAGAATTATATTTATAACAACAAAAGATACAAGAATTATCTAGTGAAAAACTATCAAAAATATGAATTAGTAAAATGAGAAATTTGTTTTGTTGAGTTATAATAGCATTCTGTAATTGTAATTATAATTGTGGAAAACTTTTTAAATATAGAAAACTGTAATAGGCTATAATTTCATGTTTTATTAAAATGAAACATTTTAAAACTAATAAAGTGAAGTGAGGAAAAGTGTATTTGCGATTGAAAAATACAAGACAAAGCACTTAAAACTTTCGTGCCCTTTTAAGTGAAAATTCTTTAATAACCTTAGAAAAGTCAAGTTTGGATGCTAACTTGTGCTTAATGCTGAGAATGGCAAGGGAATTCAACCTTTCTTGGCCCATAGATGCTCTCTCCCAAGTCTTCAGTCGAGTGCCTACTGGTAAAGACGGTAAAGGGTAAAGAGTAATATTTTGGGCCATCGTTTAAGAGAAACAGTCTGGTGTAGTAAATCAAATATAATCTGATCAGGGCCCGTCAAGTGTAATACACTCTGTTTTATATAGGCCTATAAATTCTGAATTACTTTATTTACTAAATAGAGGACCGGACCGGGCCCCCCCTGGGCCCGGGCCAACAGTACCCACCTGCCCCCCCTATGTGGCGGCCCTGAGTCCCCCATATCTCTTCTCAATGGGACCTCAGGAGTGTTATCATTTTTGCGATCAAGAAAACCGATGGAAAATGGCGGGAAACAGTCAGATGTGAAGGTTATATTGTCCAGTTGAAGATGTGAGACTGTAGTGGAGTGCTTTGAGTTGCAGCAGTTTTTACAGCAAAAGAAGCCTAAAAACATGTTGAGTATTTTTATTTTCAATCATGAGTGTTACACTAATTACGAGTGCTGTTAGTGCTTAAACAAAATAATCCGATATCAACAACCATACTGCTTGGTGACAGGTTTCAAACAGTTGCCATCCCCGAGTTTTGTTACTTCATCATCCTGTGTGACGCCATTTTTACTGGAAATTCTCATGAGTGTTACCTCTCAGGAGTGTGACCAAGGACACTCCTGATATTACGGTACGATAACAGGGTAACACTCCTGAGATTTAAGCTCAATTACACTGCCTTCAACATGAATTCCGTAGAATCTGAATATTACGTTTGAACGTGATTTTATTGTATTACTTGAGCAACGACAACAATTTTGCCCAAGTTATCCATTTTACAGAAATCAATTTTTGAAATCCGTTAACACTCATGAGTTGGATTTCATGTTTTTTAATACGAAAAAATATATAAAATACATCAATGAAAAACTCACTGTTCATCTATGGAACACAAATCTGCAATGTAGGTACAATGAGTAGTATTTGCCGATCTAACCTCATTTTCGAGCACTTTCATATTTCACATCACTGAGGTTCTCAAACCACAAAAAGCGGCAAATGAAATGAGAATGACCCTTAACACAACATGTGTAGCGTAGGGAATGTAATTGCACAAGACAGAGACTAACGCTGTCAGCACACAGTCCAAAATTTATTATGTATATTATACACAGAGCGCTAGATAGTCACATGAAAAGAGCTCAAAGATATATTTACTACACCAAACAACAAAAAGCAAATTTTAACGAGGCTTAAGAAAAATGGGGCAGTGGAATGCGAAACTATGCTAAGCAGCATTTATGTACAATAGGTAATATAAAAAAATAATTTTAGTACAGAAAATTAGGTACCTATCTACTTATTCATAAGATAGGGACATTTAAGACCAATACAGTTATATTACTTAAGCTATGTGTAGATTATGTAGACGCATTTGCGATGTTATGTCAACGAGCTATGTTTAAATTTATGTGCAATTCGCCTAGACAGACCAACAACGCGGGCCGAACCTACCGTTGGATAAATAAACAAGACGACTAGCCGAAGTTCCGGATATGTACTGTCAACGTTCGTATGCATTGTGCCTTAATTGAATAAATTCAATCGAAAAAAACAAGACAAAAAACCTAACAACGTACAGCGACCCGGGTGGTTTCATCCGATTCTTTGGGATGATGCCCATAAATAAGACCCGAAAAAGAAAAAAAAAAAAAAACAGTACAGGCCCCTTGAAAGTTTTCGAGATCTCGATTTTTCAATATTTCAGCCCTTAATTACTAGGTACTCTTATGGTTGATCGAAAGTGATTTTTGTTTCTAGTTCGATTACTAAGTTTCATATCAAAAATAATGATGGAAAAAAAAAAAAAAAAAAAAAAATAGAAGCTATAAAAATATATTGTAACCATACTCTGGAATCAGGATATATAAATTTAATTATCATATTCCGGCATCCCCTTTCAAGACCAATTTGTTACCGGTAAGTAACAGGCGAATAAGTTCAAGGACAGTTCAATAAAATAGCTAAATAAGTAGGGGGAGGTGGGGGTAACATGCACCGCCGATTACATGGGTAGTTTCATATGAATGAAACTTGAAACCCAAAAATAACTTTCGAGCCGTTCTGCGAAGAATGAGAGGAGTAGTAAGGGGAGGAGGGATGTCGTGGAAAGACAGGGAAAAAAAAAAAAAACATCGTGAAAGTGGGAGAAAAAGGAATGGACGACGGACCTGCGCGCTGGGCTTCACCTGGAAACAAGGTGCGAGTGTGGGAAGGAAATTATATCAGAAAGCGGCCACTGCAGAATATGCTAATCATGGGAATCAAACAAACTGTGGGGCAATAAAACTCGATTAAAGACGTAGGAAGTGATGGCTAAATGATAGGAAGAGAAGAAAGTAATATAAAAAAAAAGTTTCATTGGATATGATAAAAGTGCAGGTTCGAAGGTCAGACAAGTCCAAAAAGTTATCAATTGCTCATTGAGTGGAATGAGATCGGTATTGAAATTTCACCAGGTTCATTCATTATCTTGGGTCGTTGTAACGATAGTCACAATCTGGGGTAAAGCGGATTACGGGAAGACCCTGGATAAAGGTCAAAGCTGGTCATCAGTTTACTGATACCCTACATTATGATTAATTTCAGGCAGGTACCTATGCTTATCAGAACGAGACTGGAGGTATGGTATTATGTGTTATTGTTGATAAGGCCAAATTAGTGTTAGTTCACTCGAACAACAGTCGGCGTCTCCAATAACCAATTAAACATTTCATATGATAATTTATTTTGTATCACTACCCCGAACCAATGCTCATAATTTGAGCTAATTTGTTAATGGATGGATTAGTTCGTTCGTGTGCCGTCAAATGTGTAACAAATGTATCCCTGTTATAATATGGTATTTGTATACTAGTGTGCGCAGTTCGATATTTATAAGTATGTGTATAAAAGCAAAAACGAATTAGTCAGTGGTTGATTGTTTGTGATGTGCCGAAGATATTATGTAAGGCTATGTTTGACTAACCTTATTGATGTTTGTCGGCCGGTTCAAATAGATAATTCCACAGTAAAGTCAAGTTCCAGCGAGAAAAAAAACCACACAGTTTATTCCGGTGATTCGCCTATCGAAATCCGGTGAAACCGCACTTGGCTGCGATATAAACAAAAACAAAAAATACTGGGGAAAAAAATAAACACTAGAACGAAACAATGGTACTGCGACGACCTGAGGACGCGAAAAACGTTGAACGTAAACAAGACGTACTAATGAATGAATTCCGAATGAGTTCGAGGTGAAAATGTGCAAACTATGCACAGAAACTGGGAGTTTTGGGAGGTTAGTTTAGACACAGAGTACACGATCGAGAGGGCACACCGGTCTGGCTGGAGTTATGAAACCAACTGAGGAGGGCGAGGGCGAGGTGGACAAGGGGGTGAGGGGTGGTGTGGTGGTAAGGGGAGGGGGCATCCCACCAAGGGGGGCCGGAAAGGTCGATCCCAGAGCCCCCTTTAGCTTTACAGCAATTATCTTCTTCTCTTCTGGATGTTTTGTGCTCTCTCTGGGAAACGAGAGGAGGTGGTCGTCTTTTTCTGTGAAGGAGATATTCAGAAATACTAAGTATTGTGTAGTTTTAGTAAGGATTGGGAGGGTCGCAACGTATATACAAGATGATCCAATAACGATGAAAATCGTTAGTGCTCACCTCGTGTCCAATCTTCAAAAACCCGCCAGGTTTGAGCGAATGCGGGTGGTTAGAGCGTGATAAATAACCATACGAAACGCACGCACATACCTACAGGCCTATCGGTCCGATTGGGAACTAATGTATGTTACCGCCAAATTTGGACTGCCATCTGGCACAGTTTTGACTGGGACGAGGATTGACCACAGAGCCACAGACAGCCAGATGGACCAACACATATTCACGGAACCGAAATTGCATCCCACCAAGGGGGCCAAAAAGGTTAATTCCAGAACACACACACACACACACCCCTTAACTTTACAGCAATGAGCGTTACCCATGGGTGCGAAAAAGGTATTTCAAATATTTTTAAATGAAAGAAGATTCCATCATTAGAACTTTGGCATCAACCGCACTCTTCCACGATGAGTATTTTTCTTTCTATGATTTTTCAGTTTCGCATTCCGGTGACGTCAAAGCCAGGGCGGGACCCCACTGCCAGTCAGTGTTACGACTCCAGTGCGAACATTTTAAAAATCATATAATGAAAATTACTCAACGTAGGAGGGTGTGGTTGGTGTCAAATTTCTCAGAATGGAATCGATTTTCATTCAGAAATATAAAATTAATACGTAGGTTACGCTCATTCTCTTCTCCTCCTTATCCTTGGAAACGGGAGGCGGTGATCGTCTTTTTCTGTGGATGAGACGTTCAGAAATAAGCATTGTATAGTTTTAAAACAGATGGGAGGATGGCAACGTTGACACAAGATGATCCAATAACAATTAAAATCGTTAGAGCTAACCTCGAGTCCAATCTTCAACAAACCTCCAGGTTTGAGCGAATGCTTCTGGTGATTTGAGCGTGATGAAGACCATGCGAAACGCACGCACATACAAACCTATCGTACCGATTGAAACGTGATGCGTGAAACCGCCTAGAGGAACAGAGTCCCTGAATTTTCCATCAAAATTTGACTGCCATCTGGCAAAGTTTTTATTGGGGCAAGAATTGACCACAGACAGACAGGTTGGGCATTCAACAATATTGCATCCCACCTAGGTAGGCCGGAAAGGTAGATTCCAGACCCCCTCTTTAGCTGTACAACAATTATCTTCTTCTCTTCTGGATTTTTTGTGCTCTCTCTGGGAAACGCCAGGAGGTGATCGTCTTTTTCTGTGGAGGAGATATTTAGAAATAAGTATTCAATAGTTTTAATAAGGATTGGGAGGGTGGCAACGTTGACACAAGATGATCCAATAACGATGAAAATCGTTACAGCTCACCTCGAGTCCAATCTTCAAACATATTATTAGTAATGAATGCATTGGTGGGACATCCCTATGGATGGATTGCTCATAATTTTGGATTGGATATAACTACTATATCGAATTCGTAAATGAACAAAATAAGATTCACGAAAATCGGTCGAAATTTTTGCTTGGGTAGTGCTTTGAAGAATTGAAAATTATCCCCTCCACCCCCACCACTACAGCAAATCCGAAATGTCCAAGGTTTGTTGCTCATCTAGACTAAAATTAGAATTGAACCAAATTAAAATTAGAAAAACGGTTGAGAATTGTAGCCTAGGCGGCGTCGACAAGATGTGAAAAACACGTTTTTTCCTGGTTGCACCCCCTAAAGGGTGCATAAATAATATAATATAATAAATTCCCTCTGTTTTATCAGGGCATCCAAAATTTCCGGGGTTTGATGCACGCCTAGACTAAAATTGGGATCGAAAAAATAAAGACTCTTGAAAATCGGTTGAGAATTATGGTGGCCTGAGCAGCGTCAACCAAATTTGTCTCCCCCACACACTCACACACACCCACACTCTTTTTTTTTACAAATCTCTGCTCAAAAACAGAGGGGGCACACCATTAAATTAAAAAATAAATAAATAAATCATGTAAAGTGGGGAGGACGCCCAGGTTTACCTGACGATGAAGGAAGTCGCAGGAGGAAGAGGAAGAAGAGAGTGATGAAAGGAAGTGCTCCTATAAAATTACCACCAGTAAGAGCCCCTAAGGACGCGAGTGTTGAGACCATGGAGCACTCCCTCCGAGATGCCTAACTCGAGTAACTCCGTGGCACTTTTGCTGCGCCATGACACGGTCGCGGCCATGACCTTGGTGTTATTGGTTGCCACTCCTTTCAGCTCAGATATCTCTTGCCGCAGATCATTCCTATCATACTTATTCATTTTTGCCCCCCAGGTCTGCTCCAAGTCCACGCTGCCACTGACAACCAGGACATCCAGGACTATTGCAGACCCATCAGGCTTGATCGCAACGATATCTGGCTTCTTGCCCCGCGGTCACTCGGCATGTGATATAGTCTCTCCCTTTCAACATCCCCACCACTAGATGACAGAGCACCTGATATCTGCTTGGCAACTGCTTCGTGATGTAAAATGCAGCCAAAGTGAATACAGCAAGGACACTGCTGCACCACATGATAAAGATTCTCATTTTCAACCCGACAGGCACAGCAAAGGGTGTCTACTGTCCCGCGACTACTCCTTGAACACCTCACCGAGATGTGGTGATCAAAATGGTGAAAGTTGCGGGCCCCAATGCCTTTTGAAGCTCATTCCACCCACTGGGTAGAAATGGTGGGATTCAGAGCACTGTCGGAGTACTTTACCATCTACTGACTCATGGAGTGCAGCAGCAAACTCAGCAGGACAAAGTTTAGGTCAGCAACAGTGCAGGTGGCATGAAGCTTTGAGTATCACGAGAAACGTTAAATGGTTGAGAAGCGACAGCGACTCGTACTTTTGCGTGTAATTAAAGGATTTAAAACTATATCTTTTCATGCCTGCTGGATTATTTCGGGTCAGATGCCAATCGACATTAGGATTGAGGAGGAGGCCAGCTGCGTTGTGGCAGTGAGAAGGGATGGAAGTTTTTGTGGAAATACTCCGAACCTTCCATTTGCGGCATCAATCACTGTGGCCTCACCCATCGGTGGCGGTTGAAGTTTCACCTCCCGAAAATTTTGAACCATTTTATGCTATATACCGATGGAAGCTAGATAAATGGGGGCACGGGATGTGCAATCATTGCATACAATCGCATATCTGAAGTACCGGTTTATAGTTCAAGCTTCACACGGAGAAATTTATCGAAATAAAGTTTATTCTGTTGTTTCTAATTTGTAATAAGAGACACTTTTCAAAAATCCAAAACCCAAATAACACTATGCAAATCGTTTCGTGCGTTACGTTAACGAGTCTACGAAGCTAATTTCTTTCTTAATCAACTTACGGATCTGAATTTGAAATGGGGGCACCTTTGGGATATCTAAATACAATTTCGGTGCACGTAGGCCCGCCCAATGATCAGCTGAAAGACCCCAGTGCCCAATTTGTTTCTTTCGAATTATATTGCTGAAACCTGAAATGGAGCCTTTGGGTCATTTTTGGCGAATTTTCGTAGAAAATAAAACTATTGCAATAGCTCCAAAAATTTTAAAATAAAAATTTTCGAGAATTTTCTTCATTGCAATCAGTTTGAAGCATACTGAAACGAATCCTACAGCTTTTTCATATCTAATATACGATATGAACTTGAGGTTGAGAACAACCTTCCAGACGATAACTCTCCTTAGGATCGAGATGAAAATTGCGTTCTCGCTACGAAAAATCAAGCTTTCCAAACGAAAGGATGAGCCAAATTTCAAAAAAGTCCTGAAAAAATCACTAAAAATAGCAAAAAATGGTTAAAACCTGTTACTTATTTGTATTTTTTAGCAGAATATTTGCTCAAATAAAGTTTTATAACTATAAAATAGAAAATTCGAAAATTAATGTACAAAGTTGTGCTGACAAATGTAATTAAATGTCATTAAATTGTGCTAAAAAATCGTTGAAAACTGCAAAAAAGTTAAAAAGCCAAAATCTCTTTTTAAATGGCAGATTATTATTTTGAATGAGTTTTGCCATAAAAGCGGTAGTTAACAGACTCTTTTCAATTAAAGTCTTCAATTTTCAAAAATGTAACATAATATGGTAAGTACGATGATGATTTACGAAAACTCGCTCATAACTGAAAATTTTTAAAATTAATTTTATTTGGTATTTTAACGTGTTCATTGCACACACAAAAACAACAAATTTAAATTAGAACTTCGAATTGCACGAAATAATGAACTTAAATAATTCTTCATAAATTACTGGATTTTTAAATATCCAAGGGTAATTGAATTGTGTTTCAATTTTTAAATAAATTGAATCAAATACTTTTTTTTGATCGGAAAAGATATCACACTTCATAGTTAAGTGTTCAACATCGCCAGACGGAATAGATACTATCACAGTAGGTACGAGCACTCAGAGATTCGTAAATTTGTGTGTCAATTCGACGCAGATATGCAGGACATAACGACATAACTTTCTATTCCCAGCGGTTTCCATCATCGATGTTTTCATTCGTAGTCTGGGTTGGTGCATTTTGTAAAACGAAATGGTGTCACTCTCACCATTCATCTGGATCCATCGGTAGCATAGTATTTCCTCACGAACAGAAAAGATCCTCCTTGGATGTGGAGTCTTCACTTGCGGTCCTATCCGTGCACCTTGTTTTGTCAAGTAATCTGCCTTAACCTTCCAGCTGCTTTAGTAGGAGCTGGGTTTGCAGGATTTTGATCGTACTCAATGAGTGTGTGTAGATGACGACTAAATACACAGATTCTGACGGGCAGCTGCTCAGAACATAACACTCTCATCATGATCGCAATCAGTTCTGTGGTAAATGAAGTGGTCGAGATTTGGGTAATTAAGAATACAATTACAAAGTATGGAGAGGCTGTGATCAGCTGTGGAACCTCTGAGGGTAATTTCTTTCCTAATCGACTTACGGTGCTGACATTTAGATGAAGTGTCCTTGGAAAACCTCGAAAACAATTACAAGGTACGGAAGCGTCTTTCTTCAATTTTCGTCCTATCACTTTTTTTACGCTTTTCCTTAATTTTTGGACATTTATTTAAAAGAGTAAAATTGTGAAGTCCTGGAGCTGTAAAGGAGTGAACCCGTTTGGGAAGCGTGAATCGCCATGTTTTGGTGGTATATAGCATTTCCTGATCAACTGAGACATTTTCCCATTCAATTGAAACCTTTTTCCGACCAATGAAACTTTTTCCCAACCAAATTGAACCTTTTCCAATTCAAATTGTATTAAATTAGTAGGAAGTTATGCATTAAATTCCTTAAATATATGATTTAGAATTAGAGAAAATTTTCAAGAAATAAGTGAGTTTAATCAATGTCGGTGGCGGTTCGAGGCAACTGCATCATCATATCCATGAAGGTAATTGGTTGAATCAGTTGCTGTTATGGTATTGACAGTTCGAAGAATAATTTCGGTCAAAATTTGGTTTTCAGCCGGTTCGCTATGGTATATTCCTTGCGTGACAGTTTATCTTCGAAAAAACCCTTTCCACTGGGTTTAACATAGGAGAGTAAGGAGGAAGGTGGTGTACTTGGAACCCCATTTCCTCAATAAAGCGTCTCATTTCCTCAGCTTCATGGATTCTCGAGTTGTTCCATAATTTATTATCGCGTTGACTGTGTCAGGTATACCCTCGACATATTCTAAAGATCAAAATTCATCACATTATAACAACGTACTCACGTTTTTACCGGTAATATGTTTTCTACTATGTCTACAATGCACAGAATTTCCATTTCGTCAACATGCTTCTATCATCATTTCCATTTTTTCAATATTTTTCTGCGATTCGCAAAAGGTTTCATTTTAGTTGGAAAAATTTTAATTGAGTTTGGTAAAAATTTCATTTTGTAAGGAAAAGGTTTTACCGGAATCTGGAAAGGATTCGTTTGACGGGAAATAAACTCCTCACAATAATTAAGGGATAATTTTTCCTTGTAGACGTCATGACCCCAGATCATTCGGATAAAGTTAATATTATATCTCATGATTGGGTACCTAGTGAAGCTGAGTTGCACTTTGTTTAGCGATATCAAGCTCGGACTTGAGCCAAAACAGAATGAATGAGCATTTCGGAATAAGTAACCCCCCCCCCCCCCACCACCACTGTTTTCCACAATTTTCGAAATATTGAAGTGAAACTTAGAGAGTAAATAAAAATTAGAAGAAAAAAACAAAATATTCCAACAATTTGTTGGAATACCTACCTGGGGGGGTTATTGGGTACAAAAAGGTGAATCGGGTGTTGGGTAAAAAAAAGGGGGGGTATCCTATCCCCACGAGGTACTAAACATGAGATATGATGTGAACTTTGTCCGATTGATCTGGAGTCTTTGGCGTCTACAAGGAAAAGTGATCCGTTAATTCTTTTGATCTTTTGAGGTGTGTTGTATACTAGTATACGAGGTTTAAGAATTTGAAGACCGATGGTGTGCGTAGAACGGCTGTCTAATACAAAAACAATAAATCTTTGTGTAACAATTTGCAGGGTTTTGAAAATAGGTCTTACTTGTAATTATGCACATCGTTATTTCTTTCCCCGAGGTGTTCAGAATGAAAAATTATGAATTGCGGCTTATGTTAGCCCTGTAAACCCGAAGATTGAAGCGAACCCAAAGATCTGCGAGAAGTATCAGACCAGTTTTGAGTTGTCTTCTGAAGGTTGAGAACCGTGAAGATTACGAACCTCCGATCTCTGAAGCAAAACCCACACGTCCTTCTCCGACAGAAAACATCTGGTCAAGTTATCGTGAGCCGCCGACCGCCAGGCGGGAATTCCACCGGTCAAGAAAAGAAACGCGAAGTGAAGAGAAGGTGGAAGGTGGAGACGGGGGCGGCGAAGCTTCGAGATGGAAAGGCGATGATGGAGCAGAAAGGAGGGGAAGGGAGGGGTGATGTTAGGACAGTGGAGTTGGAGGGGGGGGGGGGGGGGGGGTGACTTGGGGCCTCCGTGAGACAACCAGCGGAGCAACACAAGAAAATGTGGTCGGTGCAGTAGGCGGGTGAGATGAGGATTCCTATAGCTTCACAACAGAACTTCCACTCAGAGCAGGAGCTTGTGAGACAGAATACGATTATTTCATCAGTTGAGGTGTACATGCAAAGAGCTTTTACGGATAATCTGGGGGACTGCACTAGAAGGTAGATTAGCCAGAACATTGACAGAATACTAATACAACAGAACTTATCCAAGTAGGACTTGTGAGACCGAATACGACTACTTAGTTGTTGGATACATGAATTTATTGTATATATGTGTGCAAATAGCACGAGACCTTCTCGAACGATCAAGTTAGTCCCCCACCCCGGCAACCACTTGGAACCGTTCCCTACAAGAAGAACTGTAAGTTCTTCAATTCCGTTCAACCTGTTTAGTGGACATGTAGGTCAGAATGAAGTGTATAGTTTGGTGGTCTGGATGCTCGCAAGCTCGTATCTCAAAAATATATAACATCAAATAGACAATCCCTTAGTAAAAATGCAGATTAGTTGGATATGTAGATCAGAATGAAGTGTACAGTTTCGTGTCTCATAACACGATCACATAACAGTTTAGAAACGTAAATGTGAATTTTCTTTTGTGACTCATGAGCTGCTCCGCGTTGAACGGAATCGAAGAACTCACTGCTCTTCTTGTAGGGAACGGTTCCAAGTAGTTGCCGGGGTGGGGGACAAACTTGATCGTTCGAGGTCTCGTGCAAATGGCTTGTACTAATATTATAAATAGCAATACACATATTCTAGGTTGGGCCGGTGAGACAGAATACAACTACTCAGTTGTAGTATACATGTCCACGAACAAAGCGCTTGTAGTAATAACACTTGCAGTATGGATAATCTTGGTAAGGTACACTAGTAGGAAGATAAGCTATTGAACAGAATACAAATACAATAGAACTTCTTCATAGAGCAGGGCTTGTGAGACAGAATACGAGGACTCAGTTGTACGACTCGTAGTATACAAGGACACGTACAAAGTGCTTATGAACTATAATACGAGTATAAATCGCAGTACGGATAATCTGGGTAAGGAACTGCACTAGTAGGTAGATTAGCAAGAACGTTGAACATAATACAAATACAATAGAACTCCTTCATAGAACAGGGCTTGTGAGACAGAATACGACTACTCAGTTGTAGTATACATGTCCACGAACAAAGTGCTTGTACTAATATAAATAGCAGTACGGATAATCTTGGTAAGGTACACTAGTAGGTAGATAAGCCAGAGCATTGAACAGAATACAAATACAACAGAACTTCTTAATAGAGCAGGGCTTGTGAGACAGAATACGACTACTCAGTTGTAGTATACATGTTCACGAACAAAGTGCTTGTACTAATATAAATAGCAGTACGGATAATCTTGGTAAGGTACACTAGTAGGTAGATGAGCCAGAATACAAATACAAATGAACTTCTCCATAGAGTAAGGCTTGTGAGACATAACCCGACTACTTCATAAGTTGTATACATGTACAAAGAGCTTGTTCTAATATAAATAGCAGTACGGATAACCTAGGTAGGGCCGAAACTAGTAGATTGATTAACCAGAACATCGAAAAGAATTCAATGTAGCAGGTTGTGATATAGAATACGACTACTTATTTCATCAGATGACGTACACATTAACAATGAGCTTGTACTAATATAAAATAGCAGTGCGACAAATTATTTCATCTATCGTTCTATACATGTGCATGAGAAAACGCTTATACTAAATCAGTGAATAATCTAAGCAGGGCTTCTACAGGGGGTAGATTAGCCAGAGCATTGAACAGAATACAAACACAAACAGAATTCGACTACTTCATGAGTTGTAGCATAATAAAGACATACACAAGGAACTTGTGTCCGTAGGTACTAAATAGAAGAACGGATAATCTGGCTACTCAATCATTTGTAGTAAATATGCACAAAAAGTTTGTTTCTGTAGATAATAAATAGATGTCAGGATAATCTGTGTAGGTAGGTGCCTGCTCTAGTGAATAGATAAGCCAGGACAGAGCAAATCAGGGCTTGTGAGAGAGAATACAACAACTCCATCAGTTAATAATAATAATAGTTTTGTTGTTATACATAATGTACATAACAATCGTCAAGTCAATTAATTTTATATATCGTCACAAGGATTCAAATGTACCTATCTATATATTTATTAAACATTTAATGTAAAATATTCTTGCCTACTGTTCAAGGGATTAGCGATAAGTTTCGTTTTCACTATCTTGGTAAAACTTCTCAAACATTCTTGAAGAATCGCAGTTGGAATGTAGTTGCTAAATAAGCAATCCCTTGGTACACGAACTGATATTGGGAGCTTGTCAGTCGAAATCGAGGAATCTGCAGATCCGCTCGTTGACGGGTCTCGTAGTCATGCATATCACCTCTTTTGGTAATAAAGCTGGAGTTCTTATGTATGCTGTTCAGAGCTGTCAGTATATAGAGGCCATGAATTGTGAGGATGCCAAGTTCTCTAAACACTGGTCTAGCGTGTGCCTTATAATCCACTGCAGCAATAACCCATAGCTCTTTTTTGTAGCAGAAATAAACGTCCCGCTCCAGGAGAGGCCCCCCCACAATATGATGCCATGTGACATGACCGAAGCAAATAGTCCATGGTAAGCCATTACAAGCACCTCACGCGAAAGGGTTTTCGAAAGTGTCCGCAACAGGTAGAGAGCTTTCGATAATTTTCCATGAACATCTCTATCTCTATTATTAATAAGAATGAAACTCCGTTTGTCTGTCTATTTGTCTGTTTGTCTGTCGTGTCTATGCACGGCCAAACGGCTGAGTGGTGGGAGTGTACGAGTGGGGGGATCTTCTTGAGATTTTCCAAAAGTGGGAGCGAGCGAATTTAAAATTGTTTAATCCCACCCGAACCATGGGCCGTAGGGCGGGAGGGGGGTCGAAGTAATAATTAATGTGCGCTTTTTGGACTTCCCCGCTTCCCCTACCCCTCTAAACGGCCGTTGACAATTCCGGAAAAATACGGGTTTCGTAGGTTTTCCTACGAGGAAGACGACGGCGCGATCGGATCGCGAAAAAAGTATCGGGAAATGCGTTAAAAAAATGCGAGAGTACGGACCCGTTTTCTCGAAAAGTCCGCCGAAAAACTTGGTTTTTTCCCATTAAAATATACCCCATAAAGGTACGTTTTTCGGAACGGTTTTCGCGGGCGAAATACAGCTTTGGGTCCGCCGAATCTGAATCCGAAATCGGATATCGAAAAAAGTGATGGGCAGTCGGTCAAATCACGAGCAGAAGCGAGCAAAGCGATTAAAATGATTCTGCCGTGGACGAGAGAAGGCTCAAGAATTGACGTGAAGGGTTCGATGTCACAACATTGCGAGGCGAGCAGGTATGCCTACATAGGTACCTACCGCCGAATCTGAATCCGAAATCGGATATCGAAAAAAGTGACGTTAAGTCGGTCAAATCGCAAGCGGTTGTCTGTTTGTTTGTCTGTCGTGTCTATGCACGGCCAAACGGCTGAGTGGTGGGAGTGTACGAGTGGGGGGATCTTCTTGAGATTTTCCAAAAGTGGGAGCGAGCGAATTTAAAATTGTTTAATCCCACCCGAACCATGGGCCGTAGGGCGGGAGGGGGGTCGAAGTAAGAATTAATGTGCGCTTTTTGGACTTCCCCGCTTCCCCTACCCCTCTAAACGGCCGTTGACAATTCCGGAAAAATACGGGTTTCGTAGGTTTTTGAACGAGGAAGACGACGGCGCGATCGGATCGCGAAAAAAGTATCGGGAAATGCGTTAAAAAAATGCGAGAGTACGGACCCGTTTTCTCGAAAAGTCCGCCGAAAAACTTGGTTTTTTCCGATTAAAATATACCCCATAAAGGTACGTTTTTCGGAACGGTTTTCGCGGGCAAAATACAGCTTTGGGTCCGCCGAATCTGAATCCGAAATCGGATATCGAAAAAAGTGACGTTAAGTCGGTCAAATCGCAAGCGGAAGCGAGAAGAAGCGTTTAACATCAGAAATTAATTTTGCCGTGTTCGCGAGAAGGCTCTACGAAGTCAGGGGTTCGATGAGGCGGGGCTTGCACCTGACGGGAACGGGTTGCGAGCAGGTACACGCACTTACGTCTTGAAGGGTATACAGGTATACCTTGCGAGCGAAGCGAGAGCCATGTCAACAGAATAAATTCGGATTTTTTCCTACAAATATACAGCAATACCTTGCGAGCGAAGCGAGCAACATCCCCGAATAAACTTTTTGTGGTTCCACGTAGTTTCATAAGATTTAATTTGTTTGTAAGAATTTCCAACAGAAAAAAACGTCTGCCAAGTTGGGTGGGCAGTATAACTTCCTCAAGCGAGCGAAGCGAGCAGCATCCCTTACAGAAGTTAAACCTACCCTTAGGGATCTATCGTTTGCGAGCGAAGCGAGCAACATTCCCTACATGCCACACTTTGCGAGCGAAGCGAGCAATATTCCCTACATGCCACACTTTGCGAGCGAAGCGAGCAATTGAATGGGGTGTCCGGGGGGCTTGCCCCCCGGCTGGACGTGGAGGCGAGCGTAGCGAGCCGGAGCGGCTAGTTATTAATAAGAATGAAACTCCGTCTGTTTGTCTGTTTGTTTGTCTGTCGTGTCTATGCACGGCCAAACGGCTGAGTGGGGGGAGTGTACGAGTGGGGGGATCTTCTTGAGATTTTCCAAAAGTGGGAGCGAGCGAATTTAAAATTGTTTAATCCCACCCGAACCATGGGCCGTAGGGCGGGAGGGGGGTCGAAGTAAGAATTAATGTGCGCTTTTTGGACTTCCCCGCTTCCCCTACCCCTCTAAACGGCCGTCGAAAATTCCGGAAAAATACCGGTTTCGTAGGTTTTCCTACGAGGAAGACGACGGCGCCATCGGATCGCGAAAAAAGTATCGGGAAATGCGTTAAAAAAATGCGAGAGTACGGACCCGTTTTCTCGAAAAGTCCGCCGAAAAACTTGGTTTTTTCCGATTAAAATATACCCCATAAAGGTACGTTTTTCGGAACGGTTTTCGCGGGCCAAATACAGCTTTGGGTCCGCCGAATCTGAATCCGAAATCGGATATCGAAAAAAGTGACGTTAAGTCGGTCAAATCGCGAGCGGAAGCGAGAAGAAGCGTTTAACATCAGAAATTAATTTTGCCCTGTTCGCGAGAAGGCTCTACGAAGTCAGGGGTTCGATGAGGCGGGGCTTGCACCTGACGGGTTGCGAGCAGGTACACGCACTTACGTCTTGAAGGGTATACAGGTATACCTTGCGAGCGAAGCGAGAGCCATGTCAACAGAATAAATTCGGATTTTTTCCTACAAATATACAGCAATACCTTGCGAGCGAAGCGAGCAACATCCCCGAATAAACTTTTTGTGGTTCCACGTAGTTTCATAAGATTTAATTTGTTTGTAAGAATTTCCAACAGAAAAAAATGTCTGCCAAGTTGGGTGGGCAGTATAACTTCCTCAAGCGAGCGAAGCGAGCAGCATCCCTTACAGAAGTTAAACCTACCCTTAGGGATCTATCGTTTGCGAGCGAAGCGAGCAACATTCCCTACATGCCACACTTTGCGAGCGAAGCGAGCAATATTCCCTGCATGCCACACTTTGCGAGCCCCCCGGCTGGACGTGGAGGCGAGCGTAGCGAGCCGGAGCGGCTAGTAATCAATATGAGCAGACCATCTAACTTGTAGTAAGCATGCACACAAAGTTTGTTTCTGTAGATCTAATTAGAAGTCTGGATGGTCTATGTTAGTACGTACCTGCTGAGAATACAACAACTCCATCAGTTGTAGTAAACATGTTCTTTAATTTCTTTAAAAACAGGTAACTATCTTATTAACACATGTAAAACATTTAGGATTTGATGGTGTTCATGAAATTGAAAACAACCACCAATTTTCCTTCAATTCCAGTGGCCGCACTTTCCTCCGGGCACCTCGTATCCGAAGGGAAACCGCTCGAATTATGGCGAATTGTATTTTTACTATTACACAAATAGTTTGTTTCTGTAGATATACTAATTAGGAGTTGGGATATGTAGTTAGGTGCGTGCTAGTAAATAGATAAGCTAGAAGATAGCAGAACAGGGATGATGAGAGACAACACAACAACTTCATGCAGTGTAGTATATGCACGTACAAAAAGTTTGTATCCGTAGATTCTAAATAGAAGTTCGGATAAACTAGGTATTGTAGAATACGGAAGCTAGTGAAGAACGTGAACTATGTCCACGAAAAGGAGTAAGGGTTAGATCGATTTTAACGGACATTATCAGTAACAAACTGTGAGTTACAAAAAATATTGATAATGGCATAAGCCTGGATATCGACATAACATTGTAACTCTTTATTTTTGTGGTATTGAACTAACTTCCGTTTTCTTCATTAAAATGTGTTTTCACAACTTCGCCGAGTGATTTAGTTCGTAATCTATGTAGATTCCTACAACGTACAGCAATGCTTGAGACAGAGGATAGATCCAGTTATTAGTGTTGTGCGTAGATACATAAAAAACAAAACACTATACTACACAAATACTTATGTATTTATCGCACGCATATCTTTTATTGGTTTATTCAATTTCATTTCATTATATTGCTCAGAGAATCCCCTCCCCCTCCCCTCTTATCCCATTCTTTGGAGCACAATGCTCAACGGTTAACAATGCTATTGGCTTTATTAGCAGAACCATTTAAATTCAATACAACATGATGAGAAAGTAGTGTGAAGCCTGCAACGATGCTTTTTATACCAACCTGAAATGTTCTTGTCGTACCTCTACTTTATTATACCATGGGCCTTAAGATGTATTAAAAATATCTACGTTTTACGACTTTTACGGTCGGTGGGACTCCTCGTGTTGCGGGTTATAAATAAGAGACGCTCCCGTTTCATTTATCTACGTACCTCCCACTTCAACTAAGGTGAGGAGTTCAAAAGGTCGTTTTCCAAGTCACGTTTCAGCGGGCCTCTCCTCCTAAAACAGGAAAACCCGGCGATCGATTTCCCGTCATAACCCTCACGAACGCCCCGTTGGATAATTCTGTTTGCCCGTCACACTTGAGCGTCTCTTCTGCCGGGTTTCGGGGGTTGAGACAAGATAAGTAGTGCATTATGGACGATATGGACGATCGGGTTTTTAGAAGAGGCCGTCGTCTGCTTGACGGGTCGTAGAAATATGTAGACAATCAGGAGCGTTTTTCGATTGTCAGGTCCTGTGGGATCTAGAGCGAGTTCCTATCGATATATTGATGAACAATATATATCGAAGTCTTTATCGGTAGTTTCACGATAATTGTTTGAATTGAATGATAATTGGTTGAAGCTTTTCGTTTATGGAGGTGCGGAGGTTATTTTTTCTAGCATAGGCGCCGAGGGTGTGCGAAGAGTACCGTCTAATACGATGAAGAACTGGGGCCTATTTCATAAAACCACAAGTTACAAGTGTACAAGTTAACAAGTACAGGTACTTGTAATGTACGGTGAACTAGCCGAAACAAAGAGTACAAGTATAGAAAAGTTACACGTGTAGAAGCTAAGTTTACAAGTGTAGCAGAAATGAAAAACGCTGCAAATTATTACATAATGGTTTATTATTTCTGAATAAGATAGCCAGCTATAGTAACCAGCATGCTCTGGGGCTTTCGCCAGTCTCTTTTCTAGTATCCACCTCTGTTCTCGCGTTACAGGCTGCGCTCCCAATAGGGAGCAAATGGATGATCGTACAGCCACCCGAGTGGTCTCATTCAATCCACGGAGCTAATTTCTATAGGAATCAAACTAAAACCGTAGGTACACTGGATTCCAAAAGCATCTGGGACATACCAATCCCAGTCGATCCTGCGTCTGAAATTACTTGTGTGACGACAATCCATTTACCTATGGCAGAAATATGACAGCTATTCATCCAGAGGGTTCAGTCTCCAACCTGCCCAAGTATTTCAAAGTTGTCAGTACTCGAAAAATACCAGTCATTGGCAAATTAAGGATAAAAGTTTATATTTAAGTAATCAAGTTTCTTATTGGAGAAAAGTTGTAAATAATTCAGTTCAGCATCGATTGACCACCAATTTTTTAAAGATATTTTCTCAATGATGTGCTGATTTGTGGAAAGGATCAGTGTAGTATTTAACTGGAAAAGAGGGGTTTCATCAAATTTTGAAACACCAACTGGCTCAATATTTTGAGAAAATAAAAAAATTGGTGGTCAATCGATGCTGAACTGAATTATTTACAACTTTTCTCCAATAAGTAACTTGATTACTTAAATATAAACTTTTATCCTTAATTTGCCAATGACTGGTATTTTTCGAGTACTGACAACTTTGAAATACTATTTCTCTCTTATAAATTAATCAATTAAAAAATTTCTGGTGGCTAATCGATGCTTGATTTAATCCTCAATAACTTTTCTGTGTAACGAAAATAGTTTTGAATTGTATTTGTCGTAGAAATAACGTAAAAAAAACGTGTTATTTGGAGGTTTTTTCACAAATAAGTCTCAAGAAGCCCTTTTACGTATAGGAATATACGGGATATATTCGAAATCAGTGTGAAATTCCCTATAACATAGGGCCAAAAAATAATTTTTATCCACCGTGCGTCTCCGTGGAATCGTGAGATTTACATCTGAAAATCAACCGATAATATTAAATAACTCAGAAAATGCAAAAAATCGCAAAAAATTGATTTAATATCAAAATTAAAGGCTTGAAGAAGTGAAAAAATGAAAACTCGGCCCTTCGGGCCACGCAAGGGGCTCCGCCCCTTGACCCCCCCGGATGTTATTACTTTGAGCCTGACTGCTAAAATGTAAAAAACATGGAATCATGTTTTATCTCCTCGCTCTCACTTTATTATAGAAATGATCACGACCATTGAGCTCTTGTGAGATGATGATCTCCTAATAGAAACTCGCGAGTAAACATTCACTTTATTATAGAAATGATCACGACGATTGAGCTCTTGTGAGATGATGATCTCCCAATAGAAACTCGCGAGGAAACATTCTCTTTATTATAGAAAGAAGCTAAAGCGGCTACATACGAAACTACAGCTTCCTAGAGTGTAAAGTATAGAAATTACCTAATAAAATGATTTAACCACCGCTTCACAAATCAAACCGTTCTCGCAATATTCGGATCACCTGCTATGAATCAAATAATCGAAACACCAGCTCAATGAAATCATCAGAAATTAACAAGCGGTTGCAATCATGTTCACAATATCAATAATTGAGAATGATCACCTGTGTGTAAACAATTATTCATATAACCATGCTCATAACTCAGCTTGTTGGCCACGCACTTCGCAGTAGGTAGTTAATATAGTATGGTTGGATAAATCGAGAGCTTTCGAACGAATGGTCAACGAATTTTGTGGGATGAAAAACGACGAAGTATCATATCCCTAGCAACGACTCGGTTGTAAGCGGAAATCATCACAATTATTGGCGCGACTTTCATCTTTCATCTCACTTTATAGTCTCACTTTTCGGCGGGGGATCCATCGATAAAACATGATTCCATGTAAAAAAAAAAAAAAAAAAAAAAAAAAACAAGAATCCCTCTGGCATCTCTTGGCCTTGTGCTACTTTAATTCCAAAATGTGTTAATTATCATTTTGAAAAATGCGTTATGTCGTACGTTATTATATCATGTAAAATTTGTACTCACTTCTTTGTATGGTTTCCTTTGTTGCAGACAAAGAAGTCCCGGATGATGGACGGGAGAAGTTTGAGGTTCGTAATCGCTGATAATAAGATCTTGTCCGAATAGGATATAAATATTTACGTTTTGGAGTCTATGAACTCATTATAATCAATGTTATACCCTGCAGGATGGTCATTCTCTACAACTTTCATGTGTTACAATAATAGTTTGAAAGGTGGTTATGGGTAAAAAATAGTTTTAGCGAATTTTTGAAGAAAATTAAGCTATTGCTCTCGCCTCAAAATTTGTAGAATGTGAATTTTTGAAAAAATTTTATGCAGAAATCCGTTTCAGGCTATTCTGAATCATATACTGAAGTTTAACGCATTTTTTTATGTATGTATGTATGTGTCATTCCAGACGATAACTGTCCGTAGAATTGTACTAGAAACTTCAAACAAATTTTAAAATGTTAAGGACACAAAACGAAAGTTCAAGTTCGTTGGCCAGCATGATCGGATTACATCTTCGGGTTTGCAAAAATGTAGTCAAAAATTTCAAAATAGCCTGTTTTTTGCGATTTGTTGTGCGAAATAATTTTTTCAGCATACTAAATATTCGGAATCAGCGTAAAATTTCCTATAAGAATATGTATCAAGTTTTCAAAAATTTCAAAGGTGAAAAATCAGTCAAAAATCGAAATAATGCCGTTCGCTAGTTGTAAAAATCGGTAATATTTGCATGAAACATTGTCCAAATTCAGATTGAACTACTCTTGCTGTTTAAAATGCTGTTTAAAACGTAGGTAGTAGGTGCTTGTTAAAAAAAAAAATATATATAAAAAAAAAATGTAATCACAACTGATGAGTTTACTCTGTGAAACATTCCGTCCTCCGATTCTCTCGGTCGCTCTCTTTAATGTTTTACGCTCAATTTCTTCAAAAATTCGCTCCTGGGGTCATGCAGCATGACTGGACTTTTTTTGGTTGTTTTTTTGGCAAAAAACGTCAGCACCGTCAATTTTAGGTATGAGAACATGGGGTATATTCGAAATCAGAAATGAAGTGAAATTTTCTATAAGAATAGCTCATAAAATCAAAAGCGTGCACCAGATCGCAAATCTGGCCCACTGTTGCGCCGCCACGCCGCCCCTGAGCATTCTAGTCCGATACCTTGACTGAGCTACCATCACACGTATCAAAAAGTTAGCAGCACATCATTCTTCTGTTCTCGCACCTGGAAATCCGAAGGTTTTTACAAAGTTTTAGCACTTATAGAAAACCAACATTTCAATCTACAGCGCTGCGGATAGTTTTAATAGATTCTTTGGGAATATATTATATATCATTGACAAGCGAAAAATCATGAAGTTACCTTGAAAGTTTTGGAGGCCTCGGTTTTTGAATATGTTAGCCCTTAATTACTACCCTTTAGCGTTGATAAAAACTGATGCCGATGTTACTGGCACATTCCCTGCCGATGGATGATTTTTGAGCCAAATTTAATACACTTTTTTCCTGTAGTCGGCGGACAGCTCTGGACAATATACGGTGTACTGTACGGTGGAATTTACGCATTTTGAAACGTAAACCAACAAATTTTGAAGAGGAGGCGGGGGGGGGGGGGGGGGGTTACAAATTTCTTTCTTGGTCGATTACAAAGGTCCATTATTGAAAATAATAAACCAAAATTTCATTAAAATGGTCCGGTAACCAAGTTGGAGGATGGTACAGTTTGGCTTGGAACTCAGATTGAAAAGAGACAGACCGACTGACGCAACAGTGGGAAAAGGAGCTAAAATTCTCCAGCATGAATCTTTGAAGCGCAAATGTCCAGAGGAAATGTTGATTTTGGAGAGGGAAAAAAAAGTTTGAAACTCCTGCTGGTATACAGAGCTTCCCAACCTTCGCTTGGTGCTGGAGCAAAAAGTCGAGGATGGCTGTTATAATCCCGACGCAAAAGAAACGGAACAGGCGGGACGATACGGACTTAGAAGCGGCTTTCTCCCCAAAGCCTCAGTCAGAATGTTTTGCGCATCCACAAAGCCCCCAACCCGTAGGATCTGGGATGCCCCGATATTTTTACCTCCGCAGTCCTTGTAGAATACGAAGAAAATACATCAGATGACTCAAAATAATCAGCTAAGTACATGTTTGTAAAGTTCGTATTGCCCGAGAAAGATACGCCCTTGTTTAATTTTGGTTTGTAATTTTCAAAAATGAACCTTTTTAATTGATCCAGAATTAATAATTCTTTTTACCAATACCTTTAATGTGAAGAAAGGGCTTTCTAACACAGAAGTAATAAACTTTTATGTAATAATTTGAAGCGTTTTTCTAACTGCTTCATATTGCCGTCGAATACCTAGTAGGTCACACCTAGTCCGAGGAAACAGACATACGCCTCTTATTCCCGTTGACGTCTTCTCTTCAGAATTGAAAACATACTTGTACTTGCCAGATTGATTACGTGTTTTATGGACTACGACGTAAGAGAAGAGAGAATTTGACAGCGTAATGTTTTGAGATAAATTGAGAGCTTTCCGACTAGTGGCGAACGATTTTCTTGAGATGAAAACTAGGTGACGGAGTTGCACTTCCTTAGCAACGGAGCGGTTGTACGTGAAGTTTGTTATCGTGTATTTAGCGTCACATGAATAGCATGACCAAAAATTTGGCTGACCCCCAGCGGTAAGACTAATCCAAGTCAACAAGATGTAGGCACCTTAAGTAAGTCGGTACCTGATAAACAATATTGGAAAAACAAGAAAGCAACGCACTTCTGTTATCAACAATATCCTTCTTCAACTTGGTTTTGTAATTATCTGTCTTGAACATAGGCAAAACAGACAAACGAACAGAGAAAATAGAATTTACTTTGAATTAGGGATGTAAATTGATTTGATAAATGATCAATTTTCCCTTTAAAGTCTATCCCGTTTGTTGCCGCCATTTTGGGAGCAATCGCACGATGCCAACGGTGATTGAAAACGCTAATGCATTCATGTTACGGATACGAGGAAGCTATGTGCCGCACCTAACTTGGTAGACGATTAAGACAAGAACTACCCAATATCGTTGGTTGTAATGAGAATTCGATTTCGTACCTACATAAATAAACACGATAATTTTGCTTCAGTACGAGCGGTGGCAGTAACTGTAACGGCAACTCTCGGACACGCGACTTGACGTGTTCCACGGTTTACTTATTCAAACAAGACAATTCTGAGAGCCGTTGGAGTTTGTCGATGCCGAAGTTTATAACGCGTTTATCCTCTCGTTACCTACCATTGGCCATTACGGGGCGGATCGATGATGGGGCTTCCCGCTTCCGCCCGAGGAATATCAAACGTGTCCTCGCCTACGTTATCAACCCCCAGCGTTCGTCCTATTCGACTAAACTAATCTCATCCATTCATTTCTCACTATGATTAATATTCATTGCCGAATATTTACGAATAGGTACCTACCTATTTATCCCGAACAGGAAGGAGAACAGAGCTTTGTAATGCCTATAAAGTACCTTAAATATTAGATAGGTACCTTCCTACACCTCATCTAGCGAAACGTTAGTTCGAGCCGAGATAAGTAACAAAGTCGAACTTCGGCCCAAAATTGACCCTATCAACCTTAATCGGCGCAACATTAATTTTCTTTGCTAATCCAGGGGCGTGCTCCTGTAGTCGCTGATGCCAACTATGTAACGGTTGGTCTATTCCATATAAGCTAAAACGAGGCGTAAAAATGCATGTTTTTGGACAAGCCGAGCCAATTTTGATATAATTTGAAACATCAGCTACATTATTTGTTCTGAAAAAGTACCTAACTTTAGGGGTGCTGGAGCCACTGCGAACAAGTGGTGGGGGGTTATAAGGGACGGGGTAAATATGAAATTCGCTCCCGTTCACCGTAGGAAGTTGAAAGTTGGTAGCGAGACTCTCTGGTACATCAAGATACAAATAAACTTAGATCTTGATCAGCTGAGTAAGCTAGATTCTCTCATTTTCACCCTAGGAATGTGACATTTGATAGAACGCCTCTTTAGAAAGAGATGAACAAAAGTATGGGTTTCATCCTGATTAGCTATGTGAGATAATTCTCTTCTGTTCACCCCTGGAACTTTAAATTTGGTAGGAAATTTAAATTTTCCGTTTGTTTCCAGTTTTGTTTTAAATTCAAATTCACGTTTGTTTCTATGGGACATCAAGAGACGAACAAACTGAGGTGCTCTTTCCTGATCAGCTGATCAACTGTACAAACAAAATACATTATTGTTATTACTGTATTACTTATTGTTAAAAAAATCAAGTACCTAACTAAACAACTCGCAAACGAGTTCCACTATCTGCTTTACAAGCAGATACCATGTTTTCATAACGGTTGTCCTCGAGAGTTGTAAACAAATCCTTTAACTTTAAACAAATCCCTGGGCCGCATGGCCCGACTAATTCCAACAAAACAACGGTTTACTTATAGAAAATGTTGAAAATAACTGTGGAGAGAAGCCACTACAATGAGTTGTTGTTAACAGTCGACTGTTGTCAAGAGGATGAAAATGTTTCCTATGGAGTGGAGTAAATGATGCTATATTGCTTTAGGGTCATTCCATGTCAATTCAACACACCCAATTTACCTCACCATTTTAGATTTTACTCAAATTTGGTATACTCATAGTAGGTGTTGAGACTAAGAAAAATACCAAGTTTTAAATTTTTATCTCAAACCGTTTCTTAAATATGGCTATGTAAAACTTACAAAATCTCGCCAAAAAACCATGAACGGTTGTTATACTATTCGCTCTAGGAACTGTCCTAATTGAGCTAGAGAGCTGGGCGAGGTTTCATTTTGCAGCTTTTTTTATGCTCTTTCCAGTGATATACAACAGGACATAGGTTCTAATAAAAACAAATTTGTCAAAATACAAAACAAATTTTGATTTAATTTTTTTCCAAAAAGTACATAATTTAAAATTTTCAAAATATTCCTATAAATACTTAGTACTGTTGTAAACAATGTGACAAAATATACATATGGGGTGAGGATGGGTTCATTGTTAAAAAAATATATTCCTGGCACTAGTTTTCCACTAATTGCCCGGTTTTGACTAAATAATAAACATACGTACTTTTAACCAAAGAGGTAGGCTATTTAATTAAATATATAAAGGTATACTATGTATAAAAGTAAAAAATATCAGAATTATTAATTCAAAATACTATCTTGTAAAAACAAAACCAATAACCATAGATATATTCTAATAAAAATTAAGTTAATCGCCTATTAATTAGTAAAACAAAAATCGTGAACATATCTGTAACAATAAATTTGAAAAAGGTATGAAATAGTCCAAATAGTTATGTAATAATCTGGTACAAACAGATTAATCAAAATTTACATACTGATAGTTACTTTTTTATACAATTTAAACTAATAGTAATGGGTAAAACAAAAACATTGAAGGTTCCGGTAACTACAAATTTTAAAAAAAAACTAAGAAAAAAGTGTAATATATATTTAATAGTCTCATCGTAACATATTGATCAAAATGAACATTCCATTTCCACAGACTTGAGCCAGTCTATACAGGCTGAGCAGTTTGGTTTCAAGTTGAAACAAGCACAGTGCACTACCTGTCTGTGCAATCATTCAGTGACTAGAGCCTATTCTGAGAGGATGTTTAGGGAAACTGCTGTCAACTCAAAACTTAATTTGTCCTCATGTTAGTTTAATCTAGATAGTTGTTTAAACATTATCGTTAGTACTGCACCAATTGTGTTACATTTACTTACCTACTCGTATACCTACTCATCATCATAAATATGTATAATATTATGTAAATTTTGATTAATCTGTTTGTACCAGAATTATTACATAACTATTTAGACTATTTTCATACCTTTTTCAAATTTATTGTTACAGAAATGTTCACGATTTTTGTTTTACTAATTAATAGGCGATTAACTTAATTTTTATTAGAATATATCGATGGTTATTGGTTTTGTTTTTACAAGATAGTATTTTGAATTAATATTTCTGATATTTTTTAACCTTTATACATAGTATACCTTTATATATTTAATTAAATAGCCTACCTCTTTGGTAAAAGTACGTATGTTTATTATTTAGTCAAAACCGGGCAATTAGTGGAAAACTAGTGTCAGGAATATTTTTTTTTAACAATGAACCCATCATCACCCCATATTTATATTTTGTCACATTGTTTACATCAGTACTAAGTATTTATAGGAATATTTTGAAAATTTTAAATTATGTACTTTTTGGAAAAAAATTAAATCAAAATTTGTTTTGTATTTTGACAAAATTTTTTTATTAGAACCTATGTCCTGTTGTATATCACTGGAAAGAGCATAAAAAAAGCTGCAAAATGAAACCTCGCCCAGCTCTCTAGCTCAATTAGGACAGTTCCTAGAGCGAATAGTATAACATCCGTTCATGGTTTTTTGGCGAGATTTTGTAAGTTTTACATAGCCATATTTAAGAAACGGTTTGAGATAAAAATTTAAAACTTGGTATTTTTCTTAGTCTCAACACCTACTATGAATATACTAAATTTGAGCAAAATCTAAAATGGTGAGGTAAAATTTATATTTAAAGTGTGTTGATTTGGCATGGAATGACCCTTTACGTTAAGAATATTGTAACCGGCTTATTAAAATTGTTTATACTTAGTCCAATCAACTTAGTTTAGAAATGTAGCCAGGTACGTAAGGAGGGGGAAATTGGTAGCTTGAGATGTGAACATTTATCACATAAATCAAGCGCTTTCCAACGAGTGGCGAACGATTTATGTGCGATGAAAACTGCGGAAGTTCCATTCCCCTAGCAACGGCTCGGTTGTACGTGAAAAACACTGAAATTGTGACACAAATTTTGCGTCATGGAAATTTTTGGTTGACCCCCCAAAGCAAAGACATACCTATCCATGTCAAAATGTTATTATTTATTACTGTATTACTTATTGTTAAAAATGTAAAAAAAGTACTGCCTGGACGAAAAACTTAATTGCCCGGCTCTGGGTTACATTAGCTCACCTGATCTAATAGCTGGTCATTAGATCATAGCTCTAACAAAGTGTTGCCGGACTGTAGCTCTAATTAACGAAGCTGCAATAATACATATATATCTATCTCGATTATATTATAAAAACGAAACTCCGTTTGATTGTCTTGTCTATGCACGGCCAAACGGCTGAGTGGCGGGAGTCTACGAGTATGGGGATCTTCTTGGATTTCTCCGGAATAGTGTATAAGCAATTTTACAATTTTCTTTTTTAGGTATAATATAATCAACTATTTATTTTAGAGGGAATTACATATGAATGGTTCTCCGTTATGTTTCTGGTCCGCTCATAATAGTGGGCAGATGGATGACGAATCAAAGCGGTTCTTCATTTTGCGTCTTTATTACTAATGACTGCTCCAAGTAAATCCGAGGGGCAATGCCGCACCTTCGGAAAACCCGACAAGCTCGTCCACGTTTCTCCACTTCTGTCGGGCTTACCAGGGATACCAAGCCACCTGTATCCACTGGTAGAGAGAATATGACACACTCTTCCTCTGTCACCGTTCCCCCGACCAAGGACGGAATAAAGGTTTTACGAATTTCCTCTCTCAGTGATCAAAAATATTCTCCCCTGCAGCTGACCACTCTTTGAACATACTGCCATTGGAACTTCAGAGACTTGGTGAAACCGACATGTGCGTCCTGCGGCTGCTCTTTCCCAACCAATGACAAGCGCTTGAGCGTCGTTATCCATTTCTTAACTTTTTCTGCTAGATAAAGCTGCTTCCCAGATGACTGTCCTATGAAACCACCAAGAAACCTCTGACCAGTCACTATTCTTATTCCGGTTCCCGAGAATATTCTTGCCGCCTCCTCTTGATCTTCATGATTTACAATAAGAAAGGACTTTTGCCCTTGGGGAAAATATCCGTAATCCGGGCCGAGCCTTCCTAATTTATCCCACCAGCTTTTCAAATCACTGAAACTTCCTTGAGCTGAAGAGTCGTCGGCATACCATAGAAAATTTTACAATTTTCTAATTCCACCCAAACCATGGGCTGGACGGCGGGAAGTCATTTTTTACCTGATGGGGTTCCGATTTTCTCCAAGTCTCACTCGACAGTAAAAGACCATCGCATCTATACAGCCATACCTTGCGAGCGAAGCGAGCAACTTAACGGGGGGGCCGTGGAGGCGAGTAAATTATGAAACTAAATAAGGAGGAAAAACTTTGAACAATAAACCAAGAAGGAAAAGCTGTATAAAAGATACCGTAGTCTAAGAATAGGAAACATGAATTAACTTGGTGAGTGTCTGAGGAGATTTGAGAGAGAAAGAAGAACTAGTTGGTTTGAGAGCTGGAGTGATATGAATCTTTTGACCGAGCAGCGGCCTTATTTATCTTCTAGTCTCCTGATGTACCCTTTCAAGAATAGGTAATGTCCCCTCTCGTCTTGGTGGTGGTCGGATCGGTATCCTGTTTATTGGAAGAAACCAAAAGTTTTTACAAGTCGAGCTCGACAATACCTATGAAACGAAGTTTGAAACATCTGTTGCGAGGCTTCACACTACTTTCCTTACTTGTATTCATTATAGATGGGTGCTATAGCGATGACGGGTAGTATCTTGGAAAAATGACTAAGAAAGTGCTAAAAACAACGTTTTTCAGTCGATTTTTCGGACTGAGTCAAACGCTTTCGTTCGCACTATCACACCCCAGCGTTGTTTTCAGTATTTTTCTAAAATATTTCCCCTGAAAAACTATAACCTGAACAAGTACAGGTACGCACTTTGAACTATTTTTCTATACTTAATTTTAATTGCGATACACTTTGATACTTGTTCCAGCGAAATATAATTCGTGACCTCATTCTGCACTCACAACTTGGATCTGTGGCTACCTTTGCCAGCAAACTATCAGACCCAGACCTTCTCACACCTGCCGCCTCTTTTTCTAGTTTTCCCGAGGTTGTTTTCAGTTCTCCATCTTTCTCTCCCGGCTTCCCTCCCATAAATATTTCCCCTGCGAGCCCCTTCTTTCTCTTGCGGTGAAATATTCACGAAAAGTCCGACGGAGCAAGAAGAATAAAGACCACGAAAAGGGACTCGAGGAAAAGGAAGCATCTATATCACGAAGGCCGTGGCACCGCCAGAAAACCCAAGGAGACGCTAATGCTATTTCCCAAAGAGTTCAATGCAGAAAGAAGACCACCTCGGTAGATATAGAAGAAAGTAGTGGGGGAGGAAGAAGGCATTTTCTCTCTTTTTTCGGCCTCGGAAAATGGCTAAGAAAGGTGTTTTCCTGCTCCACCATTTCACCTCCCCCTATTTCTTTTTCTTTTTTGTAATCAAATGAAAGTGGGAGGAAATGTAATTTTCTCCGGCTCGCCCTTCCCATTCGGTGTCACTCTTCCCTCTGAATTTTCGACCCATTTCGCCTTTAGTGCTCTCCGGGTCTTTTTTTGAGCCCGGGTTATCACTGCGTTGATGAGAGAACATCGCCGGGTTTCTACCCTTATCACTTAGGTATATTCTTTCATTTTATGGGGCATTTTCATCTTCGCGTGCCTTTCCTCCTGAAAAAGGACCACACGTATAAACTGACTATTTTTTTGCTTTCCTTTTCTCGTCGCTTTTCACGCAATAAAGATGATGCCACACACCAAACACTCGAAAATAAAGCTTCTTTCTCCAGGCCCAAAATGGTTGACGAGTTTTGGTGTTTATTTGAGAACTTTATGATAAAATCGTAGTATTACTTCTTTGCACAGATTCTGAACGCAAATGTCTCATTATAGGACATTACAATAGAGAAAGCTGGAATTATTATTAATAACCATAAAATATTACAATAGTATTTACAATGAAACATATGGGTAAGCATGCATTACAGGTTCTGATTTGTATCAGTACATGTGCGACGAGCAACAGCCCTACCACCTCCTCTCGCCCTACGACCTCCTCTCGCAACCACCGTGATGTATGAAATGCCCAATATCATTTTCTCTACTATCTGGATAATAACAATAAAAATATCATAATTTATCTGAATTCAATCCACAACCTATACTTCTATAATCTCTCGATTTGAGCTTATCCGAGCAATAATATCATTATCTAAGTACAAGATTAAATATGCGTAGGAAAAGCTTTGGTAATAACCTTGAAAAAAACATATTCATGCCTCGAAGGAACGCCGGCGCCGTAACCAAAGGTGCCGCGGCGCCGGCGCCTCCTCTAACTCCACCCCCCGTAAAGAAAATCGAATCTAACACCCAAGTCTAACACTCAAAGCCTCGAAAAAGACACTTTTTCGCCCGTTTTCGGCCCATTACATCTATGCGAGTAAAAACGTTAGGACAACGATTTATGTGCGAAAGAACGGGTTTTTTAAGTTTCTTAGGCCCCATCTATTTGGATTCGCACCTCAACAAAGTTCTACATAATAAAATGTGAAACTCTTTTGCATGAAGCCCCAAACCTATAGAAGTTCGTTTCGAGTGTTTTCAGCCCATTTGTTTATTGTGCATGTTTTGGGTTTTTTTCTCCAAATTTTGCACTTGGCAATTTAAAAAAATTGTAGCTTAACAAACCAAACTTGAAATAACTAAAAACAAGGGTAGTTTGTTTTTTATAGTTTTTCAAACCGAAATCGGGAGATTGGTCTCACCGTCCGGACGAAAATTTAAAGTCGCTCTGGACGCCAAATGTCTGGTTTTCTCAGAAAGGGCGGTCAATTTCCGGTTTCCATAGGTCCTATCGTTTTCTTCGCTTCTCTTCTGTTCTCTCCTTTGGAGTCTTTCTGTCCTATATATTGTTTCTACGCATTATTTAATGGGTTCTCAATTTTCCGTTTCATCAGCAGGCTATGGAGTATGTTCATCAGCAGCCAATTCTCTTCATCTGTTCACCTCAGGTTTTGTCTCTATCAACATCACACGATTGCGACCCTTCATAAACTGAAGATTCCAGTGAATAATTTTTGAGATTCCGATTTTCTCAGAAGCTGTGATCAATGAACTTTCGAAAATTCTTCCCATGATTTTCTAATTTTTGCTTCCTTCACTCTTCGGTCCAAATCGTTTCTGGCCTCTTTGGAAGACATAAGGCTTTCCAGTCTCTTGCACTGAGCTGTATTTTCTAGTTTTCTTTCTAATTTTCGTAGAAAATGAAGCTATTGAAATGGCTCAACAAATTTTAAAATAAAAATTTTTGAAAACTTCCTTCAAGGAATTCCGTTTTGAGGCATTCTGAAACGATTACTGAAGTTTTCAATTTTTCACACACACACACACACACACACACACACACACACACACACACACACACACACACACACACACACACACACACACACACACACACACACACACACACACACACACACACACACACACACACACATATATATAATGTGTGTTATTACACATGGCAACTCTACTTAGGACTGAGATAAAAGTTCCGTTCTTGCGCCAAAAAATCAAGCAGTTTGGATGACCACCAGAATTTTTTGAGCGCACTAAGATGGTCAAATTTCAAAAAACGTGCTGAAAAAATCATTAAAAATCGTTAAATTTATATTTTTTGCTGAATGTTAGTTAAAAGAAGTTCATTGTTAGTGAACTAGAACATTAAAAATATTAGTGTTGTTGTGTGTGTGAATATAAAAAAAGTTGTGTGCACAAATTTACGCTGAAAAACGTTTTTACTCGTAGATTCCATTAATATTTGCTGAAAAATTGATAAAACCTGCCAAAAAGCTAAAAATCCAAAATCTTTCGCAGAATATTAAATAGAATGCGTTTTTTGTCTAAAAATTGGAAGATAGTAATTTCTTTTCACACAAAGTCCTTAATTTTCAAAACAATGTAACATACTCGTAATTTATTGCGATAAATTTACGAAAATTTTCTCTTTTCTGTCAGCCTCTTCCTTCCCACGATTTTCATCAATCTGCTAACATATTTCTGATTTCCCACACATTTTATCACAGATCAGCAAAATCGCTTATAACGTGGCCCACTTTCCCAATAACTTATCTCTTATCTTATATTTTCATCAAGTTCTTATTAAATACTTTTCTGATCGTCAACCAACCCAACACTGCAAAGCTATTTAGCTTGAGTTGTGATTGAGTATCACTTCTGAATATAATATATAATATATAAGTATTATATTCCGTAGCCTTTCTATTTGTTGTCATGGCCGCAATCGGCAGATCGTTCACTTTATTTACCGACTTCCTCTCTTTTCTAAAATCTCCTACATTTTCATTCACTCACTTCACATCGATGAATACCCAAATATTTGGTTTGCACTCGGCTTACCGAAGGTACTAGCTTTGTTATCGTGCGAGAAGTAGGAAAATGTTTTTGTTCCCAAACTAAAATGTCCACTTATTTTTTGAGTTTCAGAGCTTACTGATCGAATTCAGTTCCGTGCCTGTCTGTCTGTGGTAAATCCTTCTCATGCTCAAAACTATATCAAGTTTTAGTCCGATTTTGATGAAATAGACAGGGATAGTGCGGGCTACTGAGTGGTCCCCTACAACTTTCATTGCCGAGTATCAATATTAGCGAGTTTGCATGAGTGTAATGGTTAATTTCTTATTACGTCGATTTCTCATGATCTATCAGTCTGATTTTGTTCAAACTCGAAAGGTAGTTGGACATATGTTTCAGGATGATGCCCAGTGGATCGCATCATGATTGGTAAAGTAATAACTATTCCGCATTCGCAAAACCAAAATTCTTTGACGAAGGCGAAACTTCAAATCTAATGGACCGATTATGGTGAAATTTTCAAGGTTCGTGCGCATTAACTTCTAGGAAGCCTCCTATCAATTCTATTGCTCTATATATACCTTAGCTGGCAAGTGCTCTCTCGAAAACATGAATTATAGCCTCGATTCGCATTTTAGCATCTACAGATACATATATATTACTGTTCTATTTTGCATTCAATAATCATGACAACTACTTTGTACTTTAACTAATTTTAGACGTACTTGTTGCAATAAGTGAGGAAGCTCTAATGTTATTCTTTTATACATAAAGAAATAAGAGCTCTTACCTCTATATATCGAGTAATTCTTGCTCTGCAAGCAAATACCTAATGGTTCGTTGTTTGCATTGACAATCAGTGCAATGTCGAAATATGATTAGATCTGATTAGGCCCAATCGAGTATGGCTGGTGACTGTTTAGTGTCATTTTGAAGGACAACGTGGTCGCAGCTTGAAGTACTAAAACTTGAACGATTAACCCTAGGTAATAGGAACATTCTACATTCGCGAAACCATTTGCGTTTCAACGTTTTATTGAGAGGAAGATCGAATTGATTATAGGTATTTCAGTAGGTGGCAATCAGCGTTAACTCGAGAGTTTTCAAACGAGCAGTGAACGAATTTGGTAAAGTTAAAACGTCGTTACAACACGAATTGGTATTTAAGCGAATATCACTCGAAAATAATCGTAGTGACTCAGTTACATAATTGGTTGGTGTATTTCTTGGATATGAAGTTGGGGGGGTGGGGGGTATATTTATGCCTACCTCCGGTGCGGGTCACGCAAGAACCCCAAGGGAAATGACATGTTCTTGTCACAAATTGTGCTTACTAACTAATTAAACTCCGTGAATTATTACCCTTAACGATGTTTAAAGGTTTTGTAGCTTAGACTACAACCCCCCCCCCCACCCTTATATAGCCTCCTATAACTTTTATACCATATTCATTATTATTAGTCTTATATATGAGCAGATAATAAATGCCCGAAACAACTCATCCATGATATAGGGACGACTGCATTATATTCAAAGTGTGGAAGATATTTGAAGAGGTTGGTAATTGTAGTGGATTTATATATGTTCTACTTAGTGTAGGTAGACCAAGTGGGACGTTGTGAAAAGTACCCGTATCTTGGTTATGCGGGTTGGTCCCTGTATTATTTCCGAAGGAAATGTGAGCGAAATTGTCAAGGACATTTTGCTGGGTGGTTGAACCTCGTGGTTCGTTCATTGGTATGCCGCGAGGGGCGCCAGGTTCGGTTCGAGCTGTTTGGAAATGCGTATTCGGGTGCTGAACCGTTGTGTAATATTCCGGTCTCAGATTTACATCTGTAGGAGGGACGGAATGTGTTTGATTGAAGTACTGGAAAGTACCTTTTGGTCCGTGCGGTGTATGCAGGATAGGAGTGTGTTTAACACTCGGATCGACGGTGCGATCGTGAGATGAATATTTAGTATATTCATGGGTAGAACCGTAAGAACTACCTTCCGAGAGATTCTGAAAAGAATCCTCGATCCCTTGCGTGTGCACGGGAGTAGCTAACAAACTTTCTGAGGGTTTATTAGGTAAAGCTGCGATCTCGTCGAGAGGTTCGAGCTTTGGGCGCGGAGCTGGCCCGGGTAGTTTGTCACTACGTTTTGAGTGAGAATCGAGTTTCGGATAAGGAGCAGGAGCAGGGCCGACGCCTGTTCCCTCGCCAAGTTCTTCTCCCTCGAACCCGAGGAAGTAAGATGGGCTTCGCTCCATCGAGATATCCGAGTGTGTTTACTCGATAGAAAAATACCTTTCCGTTCGGATGAAGGATTTATGTAGAGGAGGGACTCGCTCGACAAAGCTCTCTCCCAGCTTGATGTCGGGGTCCTCTCCGAGCCTTGATAAAGGCTTCCTTGGACGGTGAATTGGAGCGTATGAGCTGTGCAATTTCCCGGCGTACCCCTCGGGCAATCAAGAGCCGAAGGCTGTGAGATTCGGGTGATACGGCTCAGGTCTCCCTGCGGACGCGACGTTTTAGACGAAGTCTTAAACGTGCCGGGTGGGACCCTTACTGGAGATCTACGTTGGGCAATGAGTAGTGCAATGACTAGACTCGTAGATGCCAAGAAGATCGAGAGAATCTGTGAGGAGAGGAAGATATGCCTTTCTGAGTCTTGAATGCTTGTAGAAACTTCGTCGAGAGATGAGAAGAGTCGTCAGCGAGAGCAGAAGGTGGAATGAATACGGAAGGCTCCGTGCGGGGTATTTATAGGGAGGTGGCCGCCTCCTGCCGCCCCCTGGTTGGTTCGCTTAATTTCATTAGCTCGCCAGGTGTTCTCTTATTGGCTCGCATAGAGTTTTCTCAGAATCTGTGAATATGATAGCTGAGTTGGTTTGCCAGCCTTGCCCTTGCATTTCTTAGAGGTCGATTGATTATTTCCTTGGGCTGTTGTTTTCAAGACAACTTTTGTGGGTTGTCCTGACGAACCCTTCTCCTGCAGTGGGTGTTTGGCTTGTTGCTTATTTGTGAATATTTCGTTCGTGAGTGAATATTTCGCATATTTTCTCGGGCGAAATATGTTATTTTGTTGAGTTGTAACTCGACGTCTTTTATATGTACTTGTATCGTGAGTACTTCTTTTTGGTAGCCCTGAAAAGGGCTGTTGAAAGATTGTGGTGGAATTCACCACAGTAATCCTATGGTATTCGTCACCTCTGAATTACTAGAGAGTTTTACAGTTTTCCATCTGAGTCGTTCAGCTGAGTACAAAAAGAAGTTTATCTAGCGCAAGCAAACCAGAAGCTAACCACTGAATTGTACTGCACGAAAAGGGAATCGTTGTACTATGATTAAATGAAACGATTCAAACTTACACTAACGTGATTACAGTACTCTAAATCTTCATAATTAAGCCCGAGTCATTGATTAACTAATATTATTTATAAATTATACATTTATATAATAAACACAGGAATGAATAATAATAAACTCTTTATTTGTTCAATTTACTTTAGAAGTAAACAACCATTAAATTAAAGCTCACGATGAAATTAAATGCACAAAGTACATTTTTGATTAAAGATGAAAATACAAATAAAATATTACCTTGTTAAACATTTTTTGTCTACCACTGGTAAATGTGAAACAGTAAATAATTCACTTCAATCGAAAACACTGGTTGCAATAATTTAGGAAAACACAATTCGTTTCTTTCTTCGTCGAAACAGTAAGTAGGTTGATTATGTATTATGGCTATTGATTATGTATTGTTTCCGATACCAAAAGCGGTAAACCAGAGACAAATACAGAAGATTCCTACCGTAACTTATTAAATAAACTGATGAACAAAAACTTATCCCTATTAATTAGAATTGTATTCCTTGCCTGTTGCCTAATGTTTTTTAACCCATTCAGTGCGGATGGCATCATATGATGCCATGGCGGTTTTCGTGCCGTGCGGGTGGCATCATATGATGCCATGTCTAACAAGCAGGGCGCCCCCCTTCAAATCGTTCGGACCGTTAGGTTTTCCGTCTTTACCTGCCTCGCACAGTTGCAAGTCCTTCAGTAACAATATGCGAGTCACCCAGTAAGTTTCGGAAGAGTCTAGTGCAATTTTTTCATCCCCAAATCCTGAATAATCGAAGGTAAGCCAATTTTCCTTATTTTTAGCCAGTTCTTTCGATTGTTCTTGTCTAAAAATAATATTTCAACGTAGATATTGCGTAGGATACTAATAAATTTACAGTGAAAATAATAAACCTCAAAATCAAGACCTCAAAATGTAGATAATTGGTATATTTACCATGCAATTCCCAGTTTTCTGATTTCATATTATTTACTACCTACTTTCAGTGAAAAAGCCTGCAGTACTTTCAGTGAAGACATTTGCAGTGAAGAAGCTGGAGATTGGGGGACTGCTATCTGTCCTACCATAGCAAATAAAAATATATTTATAAGATATTATGTACAAACTTTATGTATGTTTTTTACTTCAAGTATACTAATTCACAAGCATCATTTTTACTGAATTGATTTTATATATTTAGAATTGTTATGGTCGATACCACTTCTTTGTACACGATGTTTCAATTTTCCATTGTTACTTTCATTCAAATAATTATAATTATCATAGCAGTACAATAATCGTTCATTTTTTACATCATCACCATCATACCACGCTAATTCGTATTGTAAATGTATAATTTATTTTTTTGTAATACCAAAACATTGCATTTGCATTTTTTAGACCATTTTCATCTAAATCATAGGGGTTTATGGCAGTGATTTCTTCACTGAAAATCAGGCGCCTTGAGGGTTAGCATAACCAGTGTTGCGGGTTTGCATACTCTGTCCAACCCATCGTACGAGTGGCATCATATGATGCCATGCGCCAAAAATGGCGCAAATGACCTGATTTCGATTTTTTTCATTATTAGGGACAATAATGAGCATTAAAAAAAAACCGCAATGTCAAATATCAAACATGAAAATTTTCAGGATGGGGCGTAACATCACTTTTTTCCCCCGCATCGAATGGGTTAAAGAAGAAAGATGTTATCTACCATGCTCGTTTCTTAAAGGAGCTAAACTCAAACACAAAAAAAAAAAAAAAAAAAAAAAAAAAAAAAAAAAACTTTAGTTCGCATTTAACATGAAGTTTGGTTTCTACTGCTCTTCTACTCACAAAAGGGCGACGATGGACGACATCACGACAGGGACTCAACACCACCGTTGCCAACCTGCTTTGATGATTTTTCCCTCAAGCTCTTCTAGAAATCTCAGAGTTTACCGTCAAAAATTCTGACACTACCCACGTAAATCTCCGATTGATACCCCGTGGCACCTACGCAGTTTGTAGGCCTACTAAAATTCAAACGAACAAATTAGTAAATTGACCGTGACAGATTAGTGAAACCGGTACCTATCATCCCAGTTTTCCCACAGTATAAAGTTCCTTCATCTATACTCGTAATTTTGTCAACCTACAATCGCGACGGTGGGTATCTATTCTGACGTTCCCTCGCAGGAATTTTTTTCTTCTGCCCCTCGAGGGGGGCGACCGCCCCCACCGCCCCCCCTTCAATCTGTCCCTGCTAACGTGTAATTTATTCTTTTATAATCGAAGATGTACCTATTAAATTAGCAGCAACTTTATATGGTTTAATTTTTTCACTAGAAATAGATGTGGTGGAAGAAGGAAGGGATCTTAGAAGAATAGTTGTTAAGGCAACATCGAAATTCGTCTTGGGTTAGGAGAATCTCATTCTGGAACTTCAACATGATCAACGATCAAGATGTAGGTACCTATATTATAAATATGTATCTACCTGTACCTTTTACCTACATATGATTTTACACCTATTTCCTTTGGACGATTAAGTTTCATTAATTGAAAATAATGAACCACTATTGAAGATGTGGATACCTGCTAACACGCGCCAAAGGGCGGGGACAGCAGTTTCAGTCTGTGTCTATCTTCTCAGTAAAGTGGCACAATCCCTACATACTCATTTCATCTAATTCGATCTATCAGTATCGGAGCTTCGTCTATAACAACCAGTTTCAGGTTTGGCATGTGCTATGTGCCACCCCGACCGGCCCCGGACCCCACCCACCATGGCGGCTTCCCGGACCGAGTAACTGGCGATGAGAAGAGCCATCGAAACGGTGGATCCCCTCACCACCCGAAGCCTGGGCAACCGTGCAACGGACTACGCTGCACTGCGCAACTTCAAAAATATAGCGCCAGTAGATTAGTTACGGATGGCCTGTGGATGGGAAAAAAAAAAAAAAAAAAAAAAAATTTCCATCGAAAAAGGAGGTTAAATTTGCGAGTCAGGCTGAACTGATAAACGATAAAAATAGTTAAATAATTTCCCCACCTCGCGTAAATAATTTTTCCCGTCCTAAAACCTCTTGGATGAGATGTGGGTCCAGTCGAGCCACAACCTAACCAGAGGGGCTGGTACGTGTAAGAGAAAGAGGTTCCACGTGTTAAACAAAGAAGGAGATGCCTCCTTTTTTCATCGTGGCTCCGTTTTTTCATTGTGGCTCGCGCTTTAAATGCGAGCCCGCTATATCCCGGACTTGTGTTCGAGAACCTCCGGAACATGCCTCCTTTTTTTTTTTCAGCGACCTCCTCTAAGTTTGCCTCCGCTATATCTTGGACTTGTGCACGATAACCTCTGGAACATACCTCCTTTTTGTTTCAGCGACCTCCCCTAAGATTGCCCCCCGCTATATCTCGGACTTGTGCTGATAACCTCCTTTTTTATTTTTTCAGCGACCTCCCCTAAGAATGTCCCTCGCTATATCTCGGGTGATTTCATTTTTAATTATCTTAGATGCGAGAGATTGAATAACCAATGTGTGGGGGAAAAAAAATGCAATCCCCTCTCATCGAAATTCAAACCCCTCTCTGTGTCGATATGTTTTCACCCCCCCCCCCACTACCTGAAATTCGTAGGTTATAAAACGTTGTGCAGAGGTTGAATCTGTACCACTTTGCAGTTGCTATCAAGAAACCGCACGCATCCCAAGCTCACACGCATCCCAAGCTCACACGCCAGCTGTATTTTCCTCAAGATTTAAAGTAAGTAAAATATCTGATTAATAATGTTAGGAGTTTGATAAAAACCTTATTCAAAAAATTATCTGAAACTTTTCATTTTCAATTTCAGATGTCAAACAATATGAACAATCAGTTTTTTATCGATTTTGAATCCACTGATGATGAAATTTCAAGATTAATTGACGAGATGTATGATCCATCATTACCCATGTTGGATGATACATCTCTCAACTCAATTTTGAATATGTTTGATTTCGATTCCAATGGTATAATAATACTTCCCCCCATTCCTAACCCATCACCTCCTTGCCATGATGTTATACCACCTTCACCCATTCCTAACCCATCACCTCCTTGCCATGATGTTATACCACCTTCACCCATTCCTAACCCATCACCTCCTTGTCAGGTTGATAATTTACCTTCAACATCAGCATCATCCCCACCAATGTACTTCTTACCCTCTCTTCCTAAAGAGAAGAGGTTAAGTTTATCATCATCTAATTTGAAAAATCGTAATCATTGTAAAAATCCCTCAAGATCCTTATGGCTAACATTATCAGACGACGAATTCGAGATCTATTCTCCTCGTCGCATTCATGCTATCCCTCCATTACCCATTCCTAACCCATCACCTCCTTGCCATGATGTTATACCACCTTCACCCATTCCTAACCCATCACCTCCTTGTCAGGTTGATAATTTACCTTCCCCCATTCCTATCCCATCACCACCGTCACCCATTCATCGTCCACATTTCACTTTAAAAAAATTAAGATTATCATCATCTAATTTGAAAAAACCTAATCTTCCTAAACAACCATCTAGATCCTTATGGTCGTCGTCGTCGTCTGACGAATAATTCCTACCCTCCTCCCTCAACCTGATCGTTATCAAACATATATATTACAGTGTTTCCATTATCATAAAAAAAAAAAGGATGATCATATTGTTAAAACATCAAGACTTCCATCTTGATTAATCTTTTTGCGATGATAAACAGGTAAAAAAAAAAAAAAAAATAAAAAATACACAATTTACATAACAAATTATCTCATTTATTAATTTTCACTGCTACACAGTTTACATCTTCAGTTATAAAAGATTCATTTAAACTAAAGTTTCTGTTACACAGCTATGTAATACCGCATCCATATCATACAATCGTAGACAACAGTTGGAACAAAACACATATCTCTTTCCTAAATTGCTTTTAAAAAATCCTCTCTGCGATAAATACAGATAGTCGACTCTCATCCGCCCACCCAAAGGCTCAAAACTCATCAATCTAGGCAACACTTGACTCATGTCGATTTTGGATTCATTTCCTAGACACCAATATTTTAAAGCAATAGTCTTTGCCTTAGAGCACGAATTTTTCAATTTTAAATTTGAAAAAGATGAATGGTATGTACACACAGCGAAATTGCTGTGATTTAACAGAACCTCGTAGGATGGACAGCCAAATGCATAGAGATCTAAGACTGGACGATTTAATATCTTCTCGAAGTAGACAGCCTTCTCCAACCCTTTGGTGTACAAAATGTTGGCAGTTTCAGTAGATTCTCCTAGTATAGAATAAAAATCTTCGTACGGAATATTTCCTTGTGAGAAATGCAAGCCATGCACCATTGTCGTACAATATCTGGTTAGAGGCGATCTGCTAATATCAGGATTCACATCCTTAGGAGGGAGAAAGATCCAATGTTGAATCGCTGATGTCGAGTCTAGATAGCATACAGTTAGCTCTTTAACAATAAAATCATTATTTTCGTCTTTAAAAAAACATCCATCAACAATAGCCATTGGTATATTTGCGGATGTGCAAGATATATAATGAAAGTTGGTATCTGAATGATTTTTACCCTCAGATTCGAGCAGTATTTATACTTCTCGTGTAAGGGAGGGGCTAAGGTGACAGGGAGGGGCTAAGGTGACAGGGAGGGGCTAAGGTGACAGGGAGGGGCTAAGGTGACAGGGAGGGGCTAAGGTGACAGAATTCCATCTTCATGAGTCATCATTCGCCCTTAAATTGATATGATTTTAAAATTTGTTTCAAATAAATCAAAGTAACAACATCGTGATCTGAAACAGGGTTTGCAACATTAGATATTCTTAATTTGTCTGCATAATATCGATTCGAGTCCATTTTTACAATTGTATTGTCATATAGAAATTGTTTATTAACTGCACTGGTATCGCTTGTTGGGTCTGCTATATTTGTAATTTCTCTTTTCTGCATATCAATAATTTTTGAATCACTGAACAATTTATATTGAGTTAATTGTTTCTTTATAGCCGTTTCTATTAGGTCCATGTTAATTCTTTTATCAATTTCGTTAATCAAAGTAATATAATTAACAGCATCATTATGATTTGTAGGGTTTGGAATTTCTGTTAAAATTTTTCTATGTTGCGATCTTCCAAATCTATCGTAGGGCATTTTTTTTTTTTAATAGATTATTCCACAATGTACCCCAATTGTTTTAATTTATCCAGATAAAATATTACGTGTTTTTGTAAACTCGTATTACCAGCTTGAATTGACGCGAGATTCAGTTTGATTAATTTCACAATTTTACTTGGATCGTTACTATTGAAAATAGGTAAATCCTGACCAATGCTAGCATATGAACTGAACAGATTTCCGATACCAGATCAATTTTTAACAGTTTTAGGATACAGTTGAGAAATAATTTGATTATATTTTTGTCTACCAAACGTGTTTATTGAGCTTTTGTCTGAGTAACCGTGATATGCTACTTTTGATTTTCGTATTATATCTCCATAATTTAAAAGATCATCGTGGTTGTAATTCCTTGGTTCTCTGAGAAACAATAATTCGTATAATCCCTTCGTACTTTTGTACGGTTTTCCGTCAACATAAACAACTGCTATATCAAATTCCATGTGAGAATTACCTATAAAAACACCACGCGCTCCCACGATTCGAGGCCCATACGTAGAATCACGTGCTCCTTCAGGGATTTCCCACTTTCCACTCATTAAATATTTCAAATATGGACGAGCGTGGATTGGAAATTGACTTAGTTTATCTTCAATAGTTGCTTGTCCCGTTGGTGTATTTAATAATTCGTGAATAGATTCTGTTTCATCTAGAGACACATTTTTTTCTCCCGGTAATGATTTTTTGAGTTTTATGCGTTTTTCAAGTATTTCTCTCGGCGTTGGTGTGCTATATACCATATCTTCAGTTGTTGTTTCTGCGAAGGGATCCTGTGTTAGTGATTGGTTACCAAAAATGGAATCAGTAGGTGTAAATAATTGTTCGCTGAAATCATTGTCATTTATCTGTTGGGAAATTGGTTCCTCTTTAACATCATTTAGTAATTGATTACTAGTATCTTGTACAACTTTTGTATTTTTCTTATTTTTTCTTTTATTTTTAGATTTTGTATTTATAGTAATAAATTTTTCTAAAGGTTCCGTTATTGGTAAATATTGTTTCTGATATTGCAAATTTCGCATTTCTTCCATATTGTGTAACGCTCTGTATTTCATTTTCAACGCATTTTTGGCTCTATTGAGTACTCTTAGGTTAGCAATTGATTGTTGACTGGTTGCCATAATGTTGGCAACTAAAACATAAAGAAAGATTCATCCCAACTTATATTGATTCAATGATAGTATCCATTCCAATCCGAAATCTACCATCTTTCACATTTCTCGTTTTATCTATTATAAAAGGTGTGTATGGAACGCTCCAGGCTCGTTGACTCATTTCAACAAATTTTGGGAATGTCACATCGTTGAAAGCATGATCTCTCCATGCCAAATTCAAATTTCGTCCATCCTGAGGAAATAGGACGCAAAAATTACAATTATCTCTAATTAAATGTTTTGGTGAAAAACCGTATGTCTGTATCAAATAAAACGAACTTGTAACTCCGAGGTGGTGTCCTCTCGAAAAAATGTTTCTTAAATGATCATTGAAAGAAGAATCAACATCGTCAAATATTATTGACGAATTCTCGAGAATGGTAGGAAAATTAAGAGCTTCGTCACACTGTTCAAACTTAATCTCAGGAACTGATGCTAAAACTTTTTTTAAAAATTCGTATTTCTCTTGATTCTGAGATTTTGAACATAGAATTAATTGATTGAAACGTACACCGTTTTCATTTAACAATAAATTTAAAAGAAAATTGCTCTTTCCTGAAAGACTAGCGCCTGCGATGATACATATTATATGGTTTGGTAATAAATATCCGTGGCGATTGCTAACGCTAGGTGTTTCAGATATTACTCGATCGTAGTTGACTAACGGAAAACTTTCGACACTTCTTTTGAGTCTAACATCCATGATTGTGTCATACACTGAGTATATATAAAAGCGTCCTACCTGTTATATATCAGTTTGTTGCCCATGTTCGTGTCCGTACATGGGTATACTTAATTGGTTGTTACAAAAAAACAGAATCCCGTTAGTTGTTCCCAAGTTTCAATATTGTGGTCCTGGAAACGATTTGGATTATCAAATAGCGAATAATATATCACCTACCAACAAATTAGACAATTTTTGTAAAGCCCACGATATCTTTTATTCGAAATACGTTTCAGTAGCCGATCGAAATAAAGCTGATAAAGTTTTAGCTAATCAAGCCTTAACTAGAATTAATGCGCGAGACGCGTCTTATTACGAGAAATTAATAGCTGCATTTATTTATTCGACCATGAAAGCTAAAGTTGCGGTAGGAAGCGGATTGGCTCCACACAACCTGTTTGGCGGGCAAGTGACGAGGAGAAAAAAAAAAAGACGAGGACCCGTTCGTCGACGTGCGTTAAAAAAAACATATCAGAGAGGCGGATTCCTACCACTGGCAGCATTAATGACAGCCATCCCAGCAATCTCATCTCTATTTGCCGGGGCATCGACAGTAATCAAAAATATTAAAGATAGTCGTATTAAAAAAAACGAGTTGGAAGAATCAATACGTCACAACAAAGCAATGGAAGGTCGCGGGTTCACTCGTTCGAAAACCATCTCAAGAAAACGTCGAAAAAATCCGGAAAAGGTGCATTACTAAAACAATGGAAGCCGTGTTAATTAATCTTCCCAATCGTGCATTAAACAATTTGGAATTAGATTTGTTGCTGCGAACGTTGGATAGAGATTTTTTAGGTGTCTTTTCAATGGATACATTACCAAAAAAGAGGAAAAAATATTTTAAACTAATCGTCAATCTTGCCAAAGAATCAGAACCTGGCACACACTGGGTTGCAATACGTAAATCAGACAATTTTGCGCTGTATTTTGATTCTTACGGACTGTACCCACCCCAGTTCATTATTCACTATTTAAGAGGATGTACTGTTTTCTATTCATCACTTCGTTTCCAAGGTGATTCCTGTAGTCACCACTGTGGTCATTTTGCCGTATTATTCCTACTAACAAAATGTCCAGAATCTTTACATTTAATGGCAAAACAACAGTACTAAGTGCTACAATTTTCCCTCCAATTGATTTAGAGCCTAACAAACAATATGGAATTGGTCTCCTCTCATTCTTTGCTTTCAATAATATACGCAACGTAAAAGCTGGAGTTAATGATCAGTTTATAATCTACGGAAAACCTCCTATTATAATCCCGCCCGGAACCTATGATATGGATACTTTGTTCTTCACTGTATCGTCACTGGTTAAGGAAACTAACAGTAATCTCGAAACTAGCTTCAAATTAAGATCGTACAACAGCAGAGTTGTTTTTACAGCAAACTATGATGTTGATTTCCGTTCACCGCAAACAATAGGCAACATTTTAGGTTTTACAACACGGACGGTGTACAAGGCTAATAAGAAACATGAAGCGCCCCATCCGGCGAATATTTATACTTACCAAAATGTTTCTGTTGAATGTAATATTTGTAAAGGATCGTACTTCAACGGTAATCCATCAAATGTTCTATACAGCTTTTGTCCAGCTGTAGAGGCGGGATATCGAATTCTGCAATACCAAGCACCAGTGAACTATTTAAGCGTCAATGTGAACCAGATTGATTTCATTCAGTTGCGGATAACCGACGAAAAATCACACCTCCTAGATTTTGGAGAAGAAGATATAACTGTAATATTACATTTAGTAGAACTTTAACTTGATGGGGTTGGATTTCAACAAAATCAACACTAATTACATTCAATCCGTAGGAAACAATTACGGTGAATCATCCACCTCACAGAAACCGTTATCATTATCTAATATCAGATTTTTAAAAAGTTTGGGTTACACTGTTTTCAAATATGGAAGGAATACTCAATATCTTAGGAAAACCCAACTTTTCAGATAACCTCGAAGGTTACGATTTTATAAGATATTCTCCATTCAATCAAGCAAACATTGGAAGGAATGATGAAGTGCGAATTTTAGTGAACCAATCGGATTTAATATCTGCCCCTTTCGACAGTTATTTGAGTTTAGAAGGTACATTGAATAACGGTGTGTCTACAACAAACAAACCTAAAGTTGTTTGTGGAGGTTTTTTGGCACTGTTTGATAGTATTTGCTTACGCATAAATACTACTGACATAGAATTCATACGCCATCCGTTTCTAAGCACATTACTGAGAGTGTATACCACTCTATCTCCGTCAGATCTTACTGCACTTGAAAATGCTGGTATTTCAGATCCGAACCAATCTAAGGATATTATGGATGTTGTTTTCGTAGGTAATAAATATAACATTTGCATACCTTTACGATTAATTATGGGATTTATGCAAGATGTTCAAAATGTGATAGTCAACTCGAGGTTAGAATTAATATTAACACGTTCTAGCACCGATCTCAATTGTTTAATCGGTGGAGCTGATAATATTGACAGTGAGTTAACTATTGATAAAATTTCATGGTTAGTACCACAGATCAAACTCGCAGATGAGGTTAGAGCCAAGATGTATGAAATCATTTCCCGAGGACCTACTCTTAACCTTGCATGGAGAAGTTCAGAAATCCATGAATATCCTGTATTGCCATCTGCAACCAACGTAATTTGGCCTATTAAAACGAGTTCGAAAATTCAACGTCCTCGGTATGTAATAGTGGCTTTTTACACAAACAAGAAAAACGAGATCACCAAGGACTTATCAAAACCAAGTAAAATACCACTTACAGCCGTGAGATTATATTTGAACTAACAAACGTACCCATACCAAGACATAAATATGAATTTGAATGATGGAAAAATTGCGGAGTTGTACAACAATTACATAAGATTTCAGAATAGTTATTTCAATCTCACAATCCAACGCCTCTGCTCAACAGAACTACATTCTCTAAACATCCTATTATTGTGATTGATTGTAAAATACAGAAGGATCGCGTAACTGATGGTGGAATTGACGTTCGTTTGGAAATAGAGTCATCGAGTTTAATGCCAGAAAAGACTAGCTGTGTAGCAGTGATTATTTATGACAAAATAATGACATATAATCCTTTAACGGGGGAAGTACAACGTTACTCCTAAATTTTTTTTGTTTATTTCTTATGATTTCAGATGGATCCATATTACTACTATTACCATCCATCTGTCCCACATCCATCTATCCCATATGTCTATATAAATCCTGCCGTCCAATCATTTCCTCCATTATACAATCCTCATCCAATCTACCAGTTTCAACATCAGCAGCCAAGAATTGTTGTTGGACCGCAGTTCTTCAACCAACAGCAGCAGCCATTTGTTGTTGGACAACAACAACCATTTGTTGGACAACAATTCTTCCCCCAACAGCAGCCAAGTGACGTTGAGCCGCAGTTCTTCAACCAACAGCAGCCAAGTGACGTTGAGCCGCAGTTCTTTAACCAACAGCAGCAGCAGCCATTTGTTGTTGTTGGACAACAACAACCATTTGTTGGACAGCAATTCTTCCCCCAACAGCAGCCAAGTGATGTTGAGCCGCAGATGAGCTACCCTCAAGAACATCAGCAACATCCACCAACATCCAACCGCAGCAGCAGCCACCCCCGTCCGATTCCCTCCACCAACAGCAGCCGCCCCCGTCCTCCTCGACGATCATGTAATTGTTCAACTAACACTAGACGTAAGATTTCATCTCGCCGCTTACGCAGATCATCCCGTCATCCACATCTCCCTAAGCAAAGAAGGGTTGACCATGACGCGGATGATTCCTCATCATCTAACTACCCCAATTCATCATATTCCCTCGATTCCGACGAAACCTCACCACCATCACCAGCACCATTAGATACTCAAACTCAATCATGCCCTATGTCCATATCCACAGTTATCTCACCATCATTACCATTAACAAATCCTTCACCGCTTGCTGCTCGCTCATCCTTAGTTCCTAAGTTTGATTGTGCGTATTGTAAGAAAACTTTTAAATTGAAAATTAATATAATTAGACATATGAAAATGTGTCATCAACGGCACACTTTGCTGAAATGTCGATTATGTAATCATCAATTTCCTAAGTTATCTGACAAATTACGTCATTATTGCGGTAAATCAAACGGAAAACTAACATGGTACTGTACTAGTTGTAAAGGATCAAAACCTTTCCGAACTGCAGCCGGATTTATGATGCATATCAGGAGAGGGGTATGCTCGCATATTGCAAATAGATCTAAACCATTTCGTTTGCATGCGATACCGAATTCGGATGGAGTTGTTGTGTCGACTAGCATAAATAATACCGTATGCGATATGTTTATAAAAAATATGAGTAATACTATCGATCCTACCGCATTCATTTTAAATTGTGCGGAAACGTTCGATAGTATTATTAATGAAATGTTGAAAAAATATAAATCATTCAAAATGAATTTAGCTCTCGAATGTCAATATTCCAAAACTAATTTATCGTTAGATGGGATTTTATTAGAACAAACGGAAGATAGAAAGTTTTCATCTCAATCACAAATTGTCGTTGAAACTACTAGTACTGCTAAATTGTTACATGATACTATGCTAGAAATATTGGGTATAATGAGTGAGTATGAATCACATGGATCAGGATGGAGTCTAAAAATAATAGATGGGTTATTAATTCAATTTAGTAAATATGTGCCATTCAGAGGTGCTAGTTTCATTCAACTTCCTCAAGTAATATCCAACAAAAACTGCGTTCGCAATATTAGAAATATTAATAATAATAAATGTTTTTGGTATGCCATCTTAAGTGGATGGATTGGAGATAGGTGTGCGAGAGAGACAAATTGTCATACTTGTGCTCAAAATACCAAAGCAAACGAGTGGAGAATCCAAAGCAATTATATCAATCTAAAACATCCTTTCGATTTTTCAAATATAAACTACCCTACATCTCTAAATGAAATTTCAATATTTGAAAAAAATAATCACGTGAGTGTCAATGTATATGGTTTGGAAGAGAGAAAACGATTACAACCTAGACTATACCCACTTAAAATATCTGAACAGTGTGACGAAGCTGTTATGCATTTTGATTTATTGTATTTATCCAAAAATAATTCATTAACTCATTACTGTTTGATAACAAATTTCACAAAGTTGGCTTTTAATCGAAATCCAGCAAGTTTATTAGCGTGTAAAAGATGTTTCACAACTTTCCGCACTGATACCTCAGCTGGATTACATAACCAATATAATATGACGAATGATAATACATTGAATGAAAAAACTTCATCTGTTGATGATAACAAATCTGCAAGTGAAAGATTGAAATGTCATCTCGAATGGTGTAAGATCCATTACCCTACACGAGTAGTAATGCCACAGCCTGCCAAATCTGTAATCAAATTTGATCAACCTGAAAGGGAACAATATGTCCCTTTGTGGTAATAGCAGATTTGGAGACTATGATAGTACCACTCGATACTACTACTACATCTTCTAGACCATCTCCTTCGGTATCGGACTTGGATAATAATATTGATATGCAGAGACCATGGATAAAGCGTCTAGCAAAGCATGAAGTTTACGCGGCTGGATGTCTTACCGTGTCTATGTATGACAATATTATTATTGACAAAGACGTAAATGTTTTTGTTGGTGATAACATAATCGATCAATTTATGACATATTTGAAACAGATAGTTGGTCGTGTTGATGACCTTTACGATAACCCAATACCAATGATACCTCTCACATCTCAACAAATTTTAGAAGCAAATACTTCTCAAATTTGTGTGATTTGTGAGAAGATTATTACTGAGATTAAGGTCAAACATCACGATCACCTTTTCGGTTTGTTCTTAGGTGTTGCTTGTCAATCATGCAATTTGAAGGTTACTCATCCGAAGTTTGTTCCTGTATTCTTCCACAATTTAGCAAAATATGATTCTCATCCGCTTGTACTTGGTTTAGCAGCCAACGATGATTATGGAGAAATCCGTGTGATTCCAAGCTCAACTGAATCGTACATAGCGTTTGAGAAACATTTCACAGGAACAAAACGTTGGTGTCGATTTATTGATAGTTACAGATTTCTGCCAGCATCACTTGCTACGTTAGTGAGCAAATTAACAGACTTTCCTTATTTGAGCAAGTACGTGTCTGATCCATCACAACGTCAACTGCTTGTTCAGAAAGGATATTTTCCGTACAGTTACGTTAGTAATGTAGATGTTCTGGCTGATAACTGTCTTCCACCAAAATCAAAATTTTATGACGATTTAAATGAATGTGATATCTCGGATGAACAATATAACCACGCACAGCAGATATGGAGCAAATTCGATTGTAAAACCTTGTTAGATTATTCAAAAGTTTATTTACGCACGGATATATATTTGCTATGTGAGGTGGTAATGGAATTCCGTAAGCTCTGCGTCACCCACTATAATCTGGATCCTGCTTGGTTTTACACGCTGCCATCTCTCGCATATAGTGCAATGATGCGAAAAACTGGAGTTACTTTGGATTTGTTGACGGATTATGATCAGTTTTTGATGATTGAACGAGGCGTTAGAGGTGGATCGTGCAATGTGATCCGTAGATCGGCTGAGGCTAATTTACCATATCTACCCAATTATGACAGATTAAAACCTAATTCGCATCTCCTACTTCTCGATGCTACGAGTCTTTATCCTTCAACTATGTCCCTTTTTAAACTACCGTATGGTGGGATTAAAAAGGTGTCCAATCCTCACGAGTTGGACATAAAGACTCTGTCTAGGGATGCGGATATAGGTTATTTATTTGAGGTAGATTTGATGATTCCCGACAGCCTTCATGACAAATTGAATGATCTACCTCTTTTGCCTGAACGTATGATACCACCTAACTCAAGCTGTAAAGTTCCTAAATTGTTATCGACGTTATTACCAAAGTCTAATTATGTTGTTCATTATTTGTTATTACAACAGGCATTAAAACATGGATATATCATTACGAAGGTTCATAATGTATTATCATTCAATCAATCACATTGGTTAAAACCGTATGTTGAATTTAATTCTAACCTTCGTGCATTGTCCAGGGATAAGTTCAAAAAGGATTTGTTCAAATTGTTTTCGAACGCCGTTTACTGCAAGTTCCTGGAAAATGTGCGCGGGCGTATTAACACTTTGGCTGCCGCCTCCAAAACCGTGGTGCGTCCCCGGGTGCCACCAATCTCATGGTAATGGAATCCCAAACTTTTTATATGACTGTATAGCTAATTAAATTTGAATAAATACGTGTTTTTTGTTTTTTCAAAATTTTGCATTTTTTGTACGTCAGACAGAGTGTCGGAGGCGGCGTATGACAAGAATTTGTGTTTTGCGGGTTAGTATTCTCTGTTTCCAATGCTTGTGGGCCACGTCCGACACTGTCTGAGCAAATGTGATGCTCAGGGAAATTTCACAAAACGTCTTATCAAAACATATAAATATAGTTTATTTGTTTTTGCAAAACAAGAATGAGCCATGCTCTCTCATCACAGTGATTGATATGACTAAATTTTACACATCAGTATGGTTCACAATATTTCACCAAATGCATGAATAGACTAGAGCAATGGGGTCATTCTTTCTCATCACAGCTATTGACAATGAGCAAATCTTACAGATTTTAGAATGGTTCACAATATTTCAACAAGAAGAAGATATTATTCAAGAGTAAAGCGTAGGTAGTGAACAGTCACACGGTGACCTATGTCCTGAAAGGTCTTTCCGAAAATAAAAACACCTTATAGGTATCCACTAAAACTAGAACAGCCTTTTAGTAAGAAATGCAGGTAACAAAAACTTATACCAAACTATTAAACTAACGAAATAATAAATTCCAAAACAAAATTCAGAGAGTTTCTTCTTTTGGCAGAGGGATCACCACCTTCGCTCGTTTTTCTTTTCTTGGACGTCGATGGTCCCTCCTCCATACCTAGCAGAGGAAACATAGCCATAAAAAAATACGCCAGTAGAGGATAAGGAAACCGATGACTACAAGGCAATGAAAATATAAAATAGGTTGAAAACACGAATTCTATAAGTAGGTATCTACCTACCTATCCAATTACTAATGAAGGAAAAATCGTGCAGATACTCTCAAACACGTTAACATCGTATTGTTATGAATAATGTAAGGTAATAGTTTATAATTATACCTAAAACAAGGTTATAAATTATATAAATAAGTACCTAAGTAAGAAGAAATTCCTGATCATGAACATGGAACTGTCTGTGCTGTTAGATGCAATTTTCGTCTTGCTATCTGAAAAAAAAAAAAAAAAAAAAAAAAAAAAAAAAAAAAAAAACCCAAAAAACTCATTTACAACTTATGAATATTACTTATGGGATTATTGAAAAAGAAGCAGAGGTAAAAACAATCAATAATATTATAAAAAACAATATAAAACCTACTTACAATCGTCTGGAGACCGGCCGTGTTCGGGAGCATGTAATAGGTCAATGCACCTAGGTCCGACTGAAACCAAGCCTTTGTTTACACTGAAGAGGACATAGAGCACCGATTGTGAAGGTTTTGAAGGCGTTTCGATGTAAAACTGGTAGAGGGAAGGGAATCACGTGATACTCAAACAACATGGGACACCTCCGACAACGTGTCTGACGTGGCGCCGGGCGCGCACAGAGACCTCCGACACACATTCGGAGGCGGCGTTCAACGTGTTAACTTCAAATTAACGTGTAACGAATCCCAACTTTTGACATATATTAGCAAACCGACGTTTGAGTCTCGTGTCCTGTTCAATGATAAAATAGTGGGAGTCAAGCTGAAGAAAGAGACAATTTGTTTTAATAAAGCTAATTACGTGGGTCAATGTATTCTTGATTTATCGAAATACTTGATGAACGAGTTTTATTATGATAAATTGGAACCCTGTTTCGGCGATAGATTCCATCTCCTATACATGGACACTGATTCACTTTTTTTACACATCATAAACCGAAGATCTTTACAAAAATGAGTTAAAAACATTATCTGAATTTTTAGATTTTTCAAATTATGATTCATCTCACGCATTACATAGCTCAAATAATACTGGTAGACTTGGTACGTTTAAAGATGAAATGGGAGGTAAAATTATTACGCGTTACGTTGGTTTAGCACCTAAAATGTATTCATACCTTGTTCATTCCACGACAGGTCACCAGAATGTTGTGAAGAAGATTAAAGGTATTAAGCAGATAGCTGTTCAAAATCAAATAACGTTTGATAATTTTGTACTTGCCAAAGATTCTAACCACCAAGTTTACGCGCATTATAAAACATTTAAATCGTATAATCACCACATTTATACGATAACCCAAAACAAATTAGCTTTACGTGGTTCCGATGATAAAAGAATTGTTAGAGATGACAACATTCGAACTTATGCGATTGGTCATTGTGCGTTGGCTGGTAGGCTCACAATTTAAAAATCACATCTTACGGATTAGGAATATTAACATTTCGAGAATGTTTTTTCAACATTTAATTTTTTATAAACATATTTAGTCGTCTAATTTTTTTACAACGTATGCAGGACCATATATATATTTTTTTTTGGATTTCCCGCAATAAGGTAGTTTATTAAAAACGTGATAAATAATTCTAGTCAAATTATCGTTTTAGTATTAAGTAATTTTGTTATGAAAGGTGATATCATCATCTAGTCAACTAACCGTAATTTTATTAGCAAAACTGATGTCATCATCATCTAGTCAATCTTAAGTTAGTCTGTAGTATTAAATATCTTCACATTTGTCAGCTTTGATCCAATTGAAATCATGATTTCATACATGTTGTTTGTTTTTGCTGGAGCGTTTTTCCAAAACGTTCTTACCGATGTGATGCCGTCCGAAGAAGCGGCAAAATTTTTAGACAAATATGGTTATTTACCGAAGATCACGAATTACAGTTTGGTAGATCCTTCAATTCTTTCAGATGGGATAAAACTCTTCCAGGATTACTATCATTTAAACAATACTGGAATATTAGATAGTCAAACTGTCGAATTAATGAGATCACAACGATGCGGTGTTAAAGATTCATTTCATCAGTTTAACGCAGACGCAAATACTAAATGGGGAACTAATAATTTAACATGGTCAGTTTTTGGAAATTTACGTCCATACAAACGAATAATAGAGTCAGCTTTCAAAGCCTGGGGTGATCACGCAAATTTAAATTTTAAGTATGTAAAAGCAGGAGGCAATATAGTCATCAATTTCGGTAGACTCAAACATGTATGTCAAGGTGACCCGCCACCTCCAAACTGCGAAAGTGAATTTGATGGACAAGGGGGTGTATTGGCACATGCCTTTCTCCCCGATTTAACAGCTACTAAGAGAGAAATTCATGTAGATGAAGACGAATCGTGGTTTTATGGTGATGGTATTCCAACGAATCATGCAACAATATCTTTGTACAGTACTCTTGTTCATGAAATAGGTCATGCGTTAGGATTGTATCATAGTAACAAAGAAGATTCAATTATGTATGCTTTTTACCGACGAACTACTATGGATTTGTCACAAGACGATATTTTAGGAATTCAATTTTTATATGGGAAGCAGCTTGACATTGATCCTGCACCGCTACCGCCAAAATCACCAAATCAATCACCAAGTGGGGGATTTAACGAAGAAATTACAATGGACATATGCGAACACAGAAAACAACTTCGATTATATGGAGTTATCAAAGATAAACTGTTTGCTCTTTTAAATGAATATTTGTGGATAATACCACTTAACGAAAATGTTAGAGATATATCTACTTTCAAATCAGCCAAGTTGTTGACTACTTGGATACGAAATGTAACTCATCCTATTGGTAGGATTCGTGGGGCTAGCGAACTTCCGAATAGGAATATATTGTTGATTACGAGCGAATATTTATACGAAGTAAATTATGATACAAAAATGGTTGTAAATGAAGGAAGTTTAACCAACTTTCATCTCCCTAACTATTATGCTCGTGGAATTGTAACGAATAATAAAGGTACAGTGTACAAATGGCCACTGTGTAATAATGCACAACCACTTTTTGTTGGTTATGTAAATGAAGTGTTTAAAGGTATTCCGAAATTTGTGGAATCTGTTTTTCGGGGAATTAATGGAAATTTGTATTTTTTTGCAAATGATAAACTGTACGAATATAACGAATTTACTTTCGATTCCAAAACATACCAGTTTGATGTTTTTGATTTATTTAACATTAAATGTGCAGACTACGAATTGGTTGGAAAATTGTATACTATGGTTAGAGAACTCGTAGAACTAAGAAAACCTACTTTTATTCAAAGTGATTTGTTCCCGGAAGATGAAGAATATTTGTCAAATAAAAGAAAATATTACGAAATAGAATAAACGTGTAATTGTATTTTTTTTTTGAAGTATAAATAGATTTGTCAGTGATTACTATTATTCATTTGATTGCTTACTGTAACAGAGAATAAATCATGGATATTGTGAAACAAGGCGTTGTTGATGAATTATTAAAACCCGCTCGTAGAAAATATCCTCGTCGCAGTTATTCTGTGAGGGGAATAAACGAATTTCTTCAAGCTGATTTGATGGATATGCAAAATTTGGTCAAGTTCAATGATGGTTATAAATGGTTGATGACAGTAATAGATGTTTTTTCTAAAAAGGCATATGCTGTACCCTTGAAGAATAAAACGGGCATCGAAGTTACCAAAGGAATGACTAGTATTTTAAAGTCAATAAAAGTAAACCCAAAATTAATTCAAACTGATAATGGTAAAGAATTCTTCAATATTCACTTTTCTAATCTTATGAAATCTCATAATATACGTCACTATGCAAGTTACAGCTCAACAAAGGCTAGTGTAGTTGAAAGATTCAACAGAACTTTGCGAGCGAAACTATGGAAGAAATTCCATTAGAATGGCAGTTATAGGTATCTCAGTATATTGAACGGTGTGGTAAGTGACTACAACAATACCTATCATCGCACTATTAAAATGACACCTAATGAGGTGAATAGATCCAATGAGCAATATTTATTGGACACTGTTTATCGTCAACATGGTCAACCTTTCTCTCCCAAATTTAAAGTTAAAGATGTTGTGCGAATTTCAAAGACTAAAGGTATATTTGCTAGAGGTTTCACAGGCAATTGGTCGCCAGAATTATTCGTAATTAAATACGTGCATTCATCTTTTCCTGTTACCTACACTCTTGTTGATAAACAAGGTGAAATAGTCAAGGGTCGTTTCTACCAAGAAGAGCTTCAAAAAACTAAATTTGACGATATTTATCTCATAGAAAAGGTAATTCGATCTAAACCAAATAAAATATATGTAAAATGGTTAGGATTTGATGAACGAGGATGGATTAATAAGAACAGAGTAGTTTAATTCTTTTTATTCATATATATTTATATATACATTTTATATACATTTTATATACATTTTAGTTTATTTTCAAAGATCGAAGTTCAATCTCTTTCTCGCCACAGGACAATCCCCCATTCCAGTCCTCCTTTTGCGCTGTCTTTCATTTGCAGCGGGAAGAGATGGAAGGGGAGCTATATGAAAATAATCAGGGGTCTCCGGCGGATCCGATTGGAGATCCCTGATTAGATCCAAACACTCCTGTGTCGAGAAAGATATTTCCTCCTCCTCATCAATTACTAAACCGTCTAGTGGTACCTCCGCTGCCATACCGGGCGTCATTTCAACATCACAATCTTCGACCACACCACGTTGAAATAGAGTCCACTTTGGACTTTTGTATTCCAAAGCGTCTCTTGTAGTGTCATCGAAGATTGTAAGGTCAATAACGGAGGGGGACGAGGAGATAGGATCCGGCGAAGCCGGACTATCTCTCGTGTCCTCCTCATATATATTCATGAATGACGACGACGACGACTCGGTATCATTGGTTAATGTTTCGACAGCTGATGAAACAGCTGTCGAGACACAGGCCATTAATCCCAAGTCGACTGCCGAGGCAATAGACATGGCAGCGGAGGTAGCATTATTCGATGTAGTATCGGTACCTTTCGACGACAGAGGTGTAGAGACGAATGTGGTTGTCAAGTTGGTCGGGTCAGCGGAGGTGATCGGAGACTTGGAGACGGTAGTCAGGTCAGCGGAGGTGATCGGAGACTTGGAGGCGGAGGTGATCGGAGACTTGGAGGCGTTGGTCGAGTCAGCGGAGGTGATCAGAGACTTGGAGGCGGAGGTGATCGGAGACTTGGAGACGGTAGTGAGGTCAGCGGAGGTGATCGGAGACTTGGAGGTGATTGGAGACTTGGAGGCGGAGGTGATCAGAGACTTGGAGGCGGTGGTCGGGTCAGCTGAGGCGGTGGTCAGGTCAGGTGGTCAGGTCACCTGAGGCGGTGGCCAGGTCAGCTGAGGTACACACCTGTGTGAACACACCCTCCTCTTCTCTCAGGTTGTCAGCAACGGGAGACATGGTTTTGTTTGATGGTTCTGTAACCATAACATCACAAATAATTTCAAAAATACGATTCATATTTGCATATAACAACTTTAAGTCTTTTCGTGTTAGTAAAATAGAATTTACACGAATCTCGCCGTTTAACCACGGGATTAATTCCGATATGTACACTGCTCTTCTAAATCGATTGTTAGGTTTCCAAGTATCAAATACTACTTTATGTGTTTTAAGGATTTGATTATGAATTAATCTTTTCGATTTAAGCAATTCGACCAATTTATCTACTATCATAAAATGACATTTACTCCAAACTGCTACATCAATAGGTACTGTAATTTTTTTCTGATTAAAACAAACACAAAACATTTGATTCTGATTCAATTCTAGAGTAACACTTTTAGTTTTAGTGAAATTAAGACGGAAATAAATCATTTTTGAAAAGTCACTTACCAGAGTTGAGTAACAATGATACCCTCTACCCCTCATCTGTGGATTATATACTGATGATGTATCCCCTCTCAACGAAATTCATTCCCCTCTTTAGGAGGAGAGGGTGGGACGTCGATTGGTGGGGAGCCAATGAAAATTAATGCGTTATCCCACTCTTGTCTCAATGGATAGTGGTGGGGGAATGTAGAACGGCAATTTTTCCTGGTTACCCCTACTCCACGACTATTACTTTGGGGGGGGGGGGGGGGGGGGGGGGGGGGGGGGGGGGGGAGGGAATAGGGGAAGAGGGGAAGAGGGAAAAAGAGCTGGGAAGAGGGAGGGGGTTGAAAAATATGGGAAGGAATAGGGGTGGGGGAAGATTTCGAGAAATTTGATTAATTTGATTTATTTTTCATCATCCCTAACAATTTTTGAAATCGTCTCCCATGATCAATCCACTTCTTAGAATTCCGACCATAAGTGACACATTTACACACACACCAAGCGCAGCATCCGCAAGGAAGCCAACCGTCTACTTGATCGCGCCACCGCTTTAAACATCTGAAAGGACAACAGAAATTCCGAATATCGTTACAACTATCGCAAGAGTCATTAATCTCAGAGTGATCACACTGATCCATTTTTTTTTTAGAACTTGTTGATGTGATGGAGAGAGAGAGGCAAAAGTCGTATTTAAATGGAAGCGTGGGGGGCTCGCATTTATAGCGGGAGCCACGATGAAAAAAGAGGCATCACCTTCTTTGTTCAACACGTGGAACCTCTCTCTCTCACAGGTAGCAGCCCCTCCGCCTCGGTTGTGGATGGAATCCAGCCACATCACATCAAAGAGGTTTTCAGCGCGAGCCACAATGAAAAAACGGAGCCACGATGAAAAAAGGAGGCATCTCCTTCTTTGTTTAACACGTGGAACCTCTCCCTCTTACACGTACCAGCCCCCTCTGGTTAGGTTGTGGCTCGACTGGACCCACATATTATCCAAGAGGTTTTAGGACGGGAAAAATTATTTACGCGAGGTGGGGAAATTATTTAACTATTTTTATCGTTTATCAGTTCAGCCTGACTCGCAAATTTAACCTCCTTTTTCGATGGAAATTTTTTTTTTTTTTTTTTTTCCCATCCACAGGTCATCCATAACTAATCTACTAGCGCCTACGGGGATCCGCCGCCCGGGACCGGCCGAGTAACCCAGCCTGAGAATCAAGGGAATATCACACACACGCAATTCACACCAGTCACTCAATAATAAATTACGCATTCATTCACTATAAAACAACATACAATAGACCAACAACGAAACAACAATAATAAATTAAAACTATACAATAAAGACTACTCATTAGTGATATCACAGTCAGTGACGGACTAATAGAATTTCGTGGGTGGGGGCGGTCCTCTAACGGGAGTACCCCCCCCCCCCCCCCCAGTAATTTTTTGAAAAAAGACCTTGAAAAACTAGCAGTTTTTGAGGTTATAGACCCACACTTTATATCAGGTATGTAAAAATTAACATGAAAAACATAATTTTTATTTGAACAAATTTCAGCTTGGTTACCAAACATCCATGTACCATGTACACACAAAATAAATGAAAAATAAAATCAACAAAAAATAAAATGATTGTAGGTAAGAAATTTTTTGGCAAAATTATATTAAAAAATGCAGGGAATGAAACATAAAACGCTGGAGAACTTCAGTCCTCGTGACGTAATATTATTTATAAATTATACATTTATATTGTAAACACAGGATTAAATAATAATAATACACTCTTTATCTTTTCAATTTACTTTAGAAGTAAAAAATATTTAATAAACACGATGAAATTAAATGAACAAAGTACATTTTTTATTAAAGATGAAAATACAAATAAAATATTACCTTGTCAATATTTTTACCTAGACAAATATTACCTAGACAAAAACATTTTTTGTCTATTACTGGTAAACGTGAAACAGTGAATAATTCACTTCAATCGTAAAACACTGGTTTCAATCAGTTAAGAAAACACGATTCGTTTCTTCCTACGTCGAAACAGTAGGTAGGCTGATTATGTTTTATGACTATTGATTATGTATTGTTACCATTACCAAAAGCGGTAAACGAGAGACAAATACAGTAGGTTCTTACCGTAACTTGTTGAATAAACTGATGAACACAAACTTATCCCTATTAATTAAAATTGTATTCTTTACCTGCTGCCTAGCCCCCCCCCCCCCCCTTTAATCCGTCCCTGATCACAGTCAATTATATATCACAATCAAGAGCCTGAGATTATGTGCATGAGTACTTGAAATAAAATACTCTCTGTAATACTCTCAGTTCTCCTCGTGTTATTCTGATCAGCTTTGGAACCTCCGAGGCTAATTTCTTTCCTAACCGACTTACGTTGCTGAAATTTAATGGAGTTCGTTCGGGACACCTCAAGAACAATTTTACGAGGTTCTGAGGATCAGGGCCGCCACATTGGGGGGGGGGGGGGGGGGGGCAAGTGGGTACTGTTGCCCTGGGCCCGGTCCGGTCCTGTATTTAGTAAATAAAGAATTTTAGAATTTTTAGGCCTACATAAAACAGAGTGTATTACACTTGACGGGCCCTGATCAGATTATATTTGATTTACTACACCAGACTGTTTCTATTAAACAGTTGCGATGATTGAGATGGCCCAAAATATTACATTTTTCTATATTTAAAAAGTTTTCCACAATTATAATTACAATTACAGATTGCTATTGTAACTCAATAAAACAAATTTCTCATTTTACTAATTCATATTTTTGATAGTTTTTCACTAAATAATTCTTGTATCTTTTGTTGTTATAAATCTAATTCTTTACTGCATAGCTTCATTACAAGTAGATAAACTGTAATAAAACAATTATATTTTTGTAGATTTTTATTTTTATTTTTTCCAAAATTAATACATGTATTCTTTCAAACATAATCATTGTTTCAATAATTCCTTCATCCATCTTGTATACAGAGACTTTCCTTTTTAATTCATCCATAACATTATAAAGTTAACCCTATGTGTTGATTAATGATTATATGAAATTTAGTCAATCATAATTTCTGCCACAATCGTCCAATTGAGGAATGAGTAAATTGGAAATCTCTGAATACGCCCTCTATTCACAAACAATTGTATTTAAAGTAGGTAAAATAAAAATCCTATGACTGATTGGATATAGAATTTTTGTTTCAAGGTAATTTATGGCATTTTTATGGTTTTGTAATTGGTTGGTAATTACTAGAGTATGAATACTTGAATTTTCAATTCTTAAGTTACACTTTACTTTTGATTAAATGTTGAATAAAACGTAGTGAAGTAGTAAGAGTTCAGCCCCTCAAGTGTTCTTATTCGAACACTGAACCTTGGTAGGAAGTGTAAATGATTTTTCGTTTGGTTAGAGAAGGTTTAATAGTTTTTTTTTTTTACAATCATCATAGCCATCTCTAGTAAAAGAGGCGCGACAAAAAAAAAAAAAAAAAAAAAAAAAAAAAAAAAAAAAAAAAAAAAAGGGGGGGGGGGGGGGGAGGAAGCCCGTGGCCAGAATCTGGTCCTGGGCCCGACTTGGAAATGTGGCGGCCCTGCTGAGGATCACTGAATAGCTGATGGGGCCTTTTGGGAGGTACGATGCGCCAAGTTTTGATCATTTACTAGATATATATGGGGCTTAATAATAATTATATACCAATGATCTGCGTAGACGGGCTATCTAATACATAAATAATAAACCTTTGTGCTAAAATATCGGAAAGTCACGTACGACATTTCGTATGAGAACAAATCTTGGTTTAAGTGATGCATACCTGCACCGCATAAACGTACATGAAGACCCGCAATGCCAAAAATGTGGACATCCAAATGGAACCCTCCAACACGCAATCATGGAATGCCCAGAATTTGAAAACCAAAGAGGTATCTTCTTTTGTTAATTGGAAAGAAAAACAAACATTATTTTAGAACATGAAGTGTATCATCTACAAAAATTTTAATTAATAGCGAAATATATAAGTTTATATCAACATGTAGCATAACAATATAAAGGAATATTCATCAAATAATGTTACATATTTTTATTATTTATGTTACATTATTTTTTTTTCAAGGATTTAGAATTAGATAAGTCTTTTTGACATGGATATGTCTTTTGGCTGGGGGTCAAGGAATTTTTCGCGACACTTTTTTTTCCCGACCGACACTTTTTTTCCCGACCGACACTTTTTTCCCGACCGGCACATTTTCTATTGATTTTCACGTACAACCAAGGCGTTACTAGGGAAGAGTAACTCCCATAGTTTTCATAGTAGGAAAATCGTTCGCCACTTTTTGGAATGCTCTCATTTTACCACGACATTTCATGACCTCTAAGCCATTGTAGTGTCAAGGAATGGTGATTTATTACTCTAAGTTAAAAACTAATATTGTTTTGTAACGATAATGGAATAATCTTGAGAAAAGAAGGCACTACATGGTTGGTATACAATTGAGTAGTAGGTACCAACTGGTAAGCAGTAGGTACTAGACATATCCATGATCTTTTGTTTTTCCCATCAAGGGAGAAATTTTTGACATGGATATGTCTTTTGGCTGGGGGTCAAGGAATTTTTCGCGACACTTTTTTTTTCCCGACCGACACTTGTTTTCCCGACCGACACTTTTTTTCCCGACCAGCACATTTTCTATTGATTTTCACGTACAACCAAGGCGTTACTAGGGAAGAGTAACTCCCATAGTTTTCATATTAGGAAAATCGTTCGCCACTTTTTGGAATTCTCTCATTTTACCATGAAATTTCATGACCTCTAAGCCATTGTAGTGTCAAGGAATGCTGATTTATTACTCTAAGTTAAAAACTAATATTGTTTTTGTAACCATAATGGAATAATCTTGTGAAAAAGAAGGCACTACATGGTTGGTATATAATTGAGTAGTAGGTACCAACTGGTAAGCAGTAGGTACCAGACATATCCATGATCTTTTGTTTTTCCCATCAAGGGAGAAATTAAAATGCTTGATTTACACTTTACAAATAGAATAAAATTTCTACTGATTTGACATTTGACATGGTTTGACATTTTTTAATACTTTTTATTGTGTCTTGGAGACACAATAAGCATACTATACATACTATTAAAGTTATTTCTCCAATACAGGCGCTATCATTTTTATGTTCATGATAGCCTGATTGTTCATCAATAAATGAAATTATATCATTTATTGTTTTATTTGATAACGTTTCGTTTTCTTACTGAGGACATCTTCAGGTCTTGCTTTCTTGACATTGAGTTGACTTGGTGAGCCACTGTTTGACATGGATATGTCTTTTGGCTGGGGGTCAAGGAATTTTTCGCGACACTTTTTTTTCCCGACCGACACTTTTTTTCCCGACCGGCACATTTTCTATTGATTTTCACGTACAACCAAGGCGTTACTAGGGAAGAGTAACTCCCATAGTTTTCATAGTAGGAAAATCTTTCGCCACTTTTTGGAATGCTCTCATTTTACCATGACATTTCATGACCTCTAAGCCATTGTAGTGTCAAGGAATGCTGATTTATTACTCTAAGTTAAAAACTAATATTGTTTTGTAACCATAATGGAATAATCTTGTGAAATGAAGGCACTACATGGTTGATATACAATTGAGTAGTAGGTACCTACTGGTAAGCAGTAGGTACTAGACATATCCATGATCTTTTGTTTTTCCCATCAAGGGAGAAATTTAAATGCTTGTTTTCATTTGAGTAAAGGTAAGCATTAGTAAGCGAATTATGTACGGTTAAAAATTGACGTTTTTTTCTTGGGTTGTTCAGATCCTCCCGGATCAATACAAGTACTAACAATTAAAACGTACTAAAATCTCATTGAAACAATGAAAAATTTGATCATGAGGCCATGACGCATGTTGCTCTACTGAGTTTGTTTTAATGGTTGAAACAAATTGGGTTCGTTCCAATGTTTATTTGAAACATATTCTTGCTCCCTGGGGGAAGCGAAAATAATGTCAACAGGTGTGTTTTTGTTTGTTTGGTGGGGAGAGGTCTTCCGTAGCCCCTCCAATTAGCTTTCAGCGCACTTCCCCAATGAAAACGTTGAAATCCACGTTTCCACTCATCTGTTAACCGCCAAGTTTTCACTCCAACTGTACCAAGTAAAACTTCACTTTTAACTTTCACAACAACCGAGCGGTTTGGCAAAAGTTGGGCGTCTACCTAAAATAATTGTCTGTGATTTATTTTTCTGAGTTACACTTGCCTCGATAATGAATTAAATTACCAAGTTAATTTTATTCCGGAGCTGGTGTAGGCCCTTTTTATCCAAGTTCTGCTATTATGTCTGGAGATTTAGATAGTCAATGCCATCTGAATCGAAGATTGTTTCTTCCTCATTTCATAAGCAAGAGATTAATTTATGCTATCAAGTTCATTATAGATTTGGAGGTTCATTTTTGCCTCCTCACAGCCGAAGGTAGTAAAACTTTGCCATTGCACTGGAGGTTACAAATTGTGCACTTACACAACCCCCTGGTGATTTTGTGCCCTTCGAAATGAAGATTTTGACTTACTTTTTGGGCTTCACAGCTTTTAGAACCATTTTTCTCTAGTTTACAACGAATTTAGGGAAAGTTTTACAGGGCCATCGGGGGCGAAAGCCTAATTTGTAAAAGAGAAAGTGGTAAAATGGCAGGCACAAGTACCAGCTTTGGCAGAGTACGCGCAAGAAAAAGCCCTCAAGCGGCATACACCACATTCATAAAATCATTACAAAAGATTGATCAAAGAGTGATCATGGTGAGCAATAACCAGTACTAATCTCTGAGGGATGTCATAAGGCAACGACTTTTACCTGCTATTCTGGAACGGTCATTAACTCCTATCGAACATGAGCGCATTTCTCCACTCGCCAAACTGGGAGGGGTAGACATGGCACAAAATAGGTTCTGGATGTCAGAACTAGTGCAAAGTATCACAGAAAGGCAAAGTTTGAGGAAGCTGATCATGTTGAAATGGTTATTAATGAATACATTTAGGAAAAAGCAGCACGAAAACAGAAAAGCTGAGCTCAGTCAGCAGAATCTCTGGGTGCGGAACCTTAAAAGACACAACAGCGCCTAATTGAAGGTAACTTCCCAATGGCTTAATGTGATTTCTCTGAAAGCCGATGAGGTTCGTCACGCAATCTGTATGAGGTAATCCAAGCCCCTGCATGGCCTAGAATGGCTTCCGTGCGGATGTCTGGCAAAAGCATACTGTACATGCCAACGCTGAAATATTGATACAGAGCGTCCCAGATATGCTTCTGAGGATTTGAGGAAAATGGCTGTGGAAGAGGCAGAGGCTGAGTGCAATGTGGTACGCCATATTAATGTCTTTTTGCAAGCACATTTCTCAAGCGCATGCTTTCTGTCATTCAATATCTTCGCTTGTGGCTCCTCTACAAGCAGCTTGTCCAGGCAAATAGCCCTGGGCCTCTCCCACATGTTCACCATTCAGCAATCCTCCCCATGGACCTTTGGTCTTCTTGAGTACTTGAAGAGTTGAGGCTCACCAAGCAGGTAGGCCTTATTGACCTTTATGAGAGTGCCCGCCTGCAGGATCTGGTGAGGCGGGCTATTGAGGGGCCTGATGGCTTGGAAGACGAGGTCGTGGTGTTTGTGCAGAGGATCTTCCCACAGGTTGAGGATCGACCGTGGTGGAGAATCAGGGGGGGAATCAGTATTTGTTTATTAAAACCCCATCAAATGAAATAGATAGAAGTCAGACAAATCGGGTGGAAATTCCAGTATGTATATTTTCTGGTAGGTAAAAATCCAACCAGTAATCTGGGACTTTGAGGTCAGTTTCGGACAGTTTGTGATCAATGTATCACTGTTTGATTTGTCCTGAATCACTGTTGTGATAGTTAACATTATCAACAAACAGAACTATTTGAGCAAATGCTTTGGTATCCTTTTCATCACCTACCTTCTCATGTTGTGATTACACTCCATAGGCCGTCCAACTTCAACATATGTTCCATTGCTAAATTCCAGTAGGAATAATTCTCCCTACCGACGAGTTTATCGGTGGGGGAGGGGAGGGGGCTAATGTGAGTTACTCATGTTGCCGGCGGTTGTCGAACGTTTTGCGTAATCGACGACGCAGAAGATTTATCACTTTCCTTCACTGAGAGCGACTGTAACTGGGTCCATAACCTTTTATGTGAAATCATAGAAAATATAATATACATGCTTCAATATAAGTATTTAATGAAGCAATGCGTTATTTTACATAATACAAAAGCCCAAGTAACAAGGGGTTGAAAGTTCTCGATCAAACTTTATCTCCTTTCTCCTTTATCAGCATATCAACATGGTCTGGTTTTGGCGCCTAATGGGGAATTTTTATGGTTATATTTTATTTGCTTAATTGAAAGATCTTGATGAGAGCTTTCCAAAAAGGAAAAGGTATCTGACGAGTAATACGGTTGTTGAAATTCATTTGCACGATGACGTCACGGCCCCCCGCCCGCCTGGGGTCACGCGTGATCTTCCTACCCGTTTATTAGCCAAACTAAACTGTCTTTATAGATGAAAATTGGAACTAGGGGGTTTTCAAGTGCGCTGAATCCGAATCTGAGGTCAAAAGTGTGACATTCCAACACATGAAAGTTCCCTATTACAAATGATTTAACACTGTAAATTTCACATCGGTGGCCGTTACGTCGTGTGTTTCTGAAGACTCAGTCGCAGGGGTCCGGATGTCAAAGATCGGAGCTCCACGTTCGCCCTCTTTGAAGCCCGTTCACCTCGCTGGCGATGGAACCTGAAACCCGGTCAACTGGTCCCGACCGATCATCCGTGTCGCTCTGCTCCTCCACTCATCTCGGTAGGAGGAGGAACTATCTTAAGAACTCGGAATTATTAAAAAACTTGGAATCTCATTTCGATAAACAAATTGAAAAAATGAAATGAAATGAAAATACACTGCCAAGGAAATGGCACATGAGCTTCCTCGTGACCTTCACTGTACGTCACCATTAAATTCCAGAAAACTAGAAACGATCGGTTCTGGCATCAGGGAATTAATAAGGTGGGAAATTGGAAGCTGAATGGTACATATAATAAATTAATTGCCTGAGTTATGACCGAAACTAGAAAATGTTGTTTGCGCAGAGGCTGCCGTTGATTCGATCATGACGGAACTGATAGGGGACCATGCAGAGCTATACCCGCACGATCCCTAAAAATTTGAAGAAAATCGCCTCAAAATTGTGGAAATTACGGCTGTTGCAAGGACCGTAACAAGAATATTTCGTTCACGCATGCGCAGAGCGTACCGCTAATGAAATTATGATGATTGTCTTATGGGACCTCAAGGGACCTTACCCACATCATCCCTGAAAATCTGACCGAAATCCGTTGAACATTGACCGAGTTATGACCGTGACAAGGAATTCACGTTAGCGCCTGCGCAGAAGCTACCGTTGATTCGATCATGATGAAGTTGATAGGGGACCATCTAGAGCTTAACCCGACAATCCCTGAAAATTTGGTTAAAATCGGATCAAAATTGTGGAAGTTATGGCTGTTACAAGGAAATGTGGACGGACAGACAGACACGGAACCAAATTTGTTCAGGAGGCTCTGAAACGCAAAATGCGAGTGGAAATTTTGATTTTGGAGCAACAAATTTTTTTTCATTTCGAAAGTGAAAGCCTTGCAGTCTCGGAAGCAAAATACCTACTTTATTCCTCATAGAGCAAAAACAAAACATTAGAAAAGAAAATGTACATTCATAGACCTAGTTAGATTATATTAAAAATTAAAGAAAATGTCAACTTTGGAACATGCCCCACTCGATCGAACATAGTTTGGTGTTGAGTGGGGGAGTTGATTAGACCAATGAATCGTGTTGCATATTAATATTTATATGGTTATTATTTACATGTGATTTTAAATTAGTTGAGTTATTGATTAATTTTGATTTAATACATATAGATTGTTTTTATTATTACTACTATTTCAGTGGGCACTCACTTATGTTCTATAAAAACTGTCCTTGCTCAATCAGCCATGTAAATAGTGTTTTTTATATAATGATCTAGAATAGTTCGAGGGCTGGTGGAGTTCAGGAGTGGTGTTTTGGAGCAAAAGTGGAAGGCTATAAAATATGTGGCGATACGTGTGCATTGGTAAGTAATGCATGCATTTCAGGGACGTCCCACAGTGTTTCGATCTTGGGGTGTTGGTGGAAAAAATTCCGAAACCACAAAAATCGATAGTAAGGAATATTGCGGTTTTATTACCCTATATAATAGCGGAAACTAACAGAAATAAGATAAATAGAGAAGAAAAAACCATACTGAGGCCTTATCGTTTCATTGATAAAGTTAGCTGAAAATAGTAATTTATTTATTCATTTATTTTTAATAATACAGCAAGCCCAATACACCACCTGAAAAAAACCAATTATACAAGTTTAGTAGGTATATATACCTACATATGAGAAAATTGAGTTCCGAAATGATAAATATATGTTGAGGTATAAAAGAGAAAAGTAAAAGAATTACGTCCAAGCATAAATAAATCAAGAAAAATCAACACTAAGCACTTTTTTTCAACAGAAGACGGAGAATCGTGGAAGATGTGTATGTCAGAAAACTTAGGTGTCATTTGATTCATTAGTCGGTAGCAAGTAATTAATGGAGGAAAATTGGATCCAAAATAAATTCTCTGATCGCAGTCCAGAGCGTAGAATAAAAAAGGTGATAATAAAGTGATTTTGGTCTAATGGATGGTAATTTTGGATTGATTTGAATAAAACCCGCAATAAACAATTTCTAGTTATATTTTGAAACTAGGATGGCACCTATAAATAACCGTATTTCCCTCGGCTTTTATGTTTCACGGCCATTTTAAAATTAAAACTCACTGTTTCAAATTATGCAAATTCCTACTGACAACTGAAAAAAATCAATAGGTATTTGCAGAAGTTTGCGAAATAACTGGGTTGAAAATTCGAATTCTGCATTACATTCTGTAAAGAATACTTCTAGTTTCGAGACTTGACAAACTGGTGCTCATATTTTTTATTAATTAACAACTGTATGCCGTTGGTTTTCAATATCCATTTTCTGACAAGAAGAGGTAGATATTAAAAATTAATACTCAAAAGTTGAGAATATTATTCGTTAAAACCTTCGGGAGAATCATTTCAGTCCAAACGAGATGATCAGAGGAAGGGAAATGATTATTAGATATTAGATTTCAGAGGAATAACGTCTTTACGGTTCCGGACAGTAGGTAGTTTTCTATTTGGTGCGGTTAAGTGTGGACACAGAGTTAGGTACCCAGAGAGGGTTATTCCAAGTAAATATTATCGATTTGAGACCTTTACCTACCCTGGGTGCTGAAGACTTTTTTGGTTTGTTATTTTCAGTAACAAATCTTTGAAATCGACCAAGGGGGGAAAAAATTAACCCCTGAAAATATTTAGTTTATGTTTCAAGATGCGTAGAATCCAAAAATCGGAAAAAAATCCGTTCGTCCGCGGCTTTTCTCAAAAAGTAGGTAATAGACCGAACTTCATGGAACTTGCATTAAAAATGGCCCTAGAAGCTCGGCATCAATTTGTGTTAACCCTTAAGGGTAGCATGAAATGGCTAAACATTGGAAAATCGAGATCTCAAAAACTTTCAAGAAAACAATAATGATTTTTTGCTTGTCAATGATGAATATGATCCCAAAGAATCGATTAAAACCATCCGGAACGCCATATGTTAAATTTATCGTTTTCCCTAAGAGTTCGAAATCGAAAAACACCTTCGAATTTCTGAGCGCGATTTCTAATGCGCTGCTAACGAATCTATTGATTTGTTGATCAACCTCTAAATTCCATCAAAGATCGCTAGAAAGTGATATGGAATACATAAAAATTGCCCGTAAATATCAGCCGATATAATGGCAATATTGGAATTATCAGATGATATAGTTCCAATGGAATTTATTATTCTAACATTGCGAAATCGAGTTTATTAACTATTGTCCGTGCGGATGTATCTACTAGTGAAGTATTGCTACGTTAATACTAAATTCCATATCTTAAATTGCAGCCAAGTATACCTATAGGTAGCGGAAGAATTCTTTTCACTTCCGAGAAATTGAAAAGTTGAAGTCTCCACTAAAATCAAACGGTTGTTGTTTTATTACAGTGGTAAAATTTCAACTCGCATTTTACGTTTTAGACTATTCTGAACAACTTTCGTTCCTTATGTTTCTCTCTCTATCATTCTGCGCATGCGTAAACGTAAATTCCTTCAGGTATAATTTGTTTTTGCGCCCTAGTCTTCCAATCCCGCTCAATTGTGGTGCATGGTTGGGGGGAAACGGTTTAATTATTCTACGTCAATTTTAACATGATTGCACCATTATTAGCCCCTGCGCATGCGCTAAAGTGTACTACCAGGAACAAGGTCTAGTTTTCCTCAGATTTTGATTACATTTTCTGGGAATTTGTGGGCTAGGCTGTTGTAGACTGTTCCCTACCAATTTCATATTTCTCAAATCATTACTTCATTCTGCGCATGCGCTAATAAATGACTTCAAACATCATTTTTCCCGTTATTTTAAACATCTTTCTGCGAAGGGAAAAATTGCCAGGTCTTGGAACTGTAAAAGTGTGTACCCTTCTCGGAGGCACGATGCGCCATGTTCTGATCATATATTACATAAGTGGTTTAATATATAATGAACCATTGTGTAATAATTTGCACCTTTTCTTTTTCAAAAACTTTTATTCTGTCTTTTTTCTCCTGAAACACATTATTCGAAACACTGTACGTCCTTTTGAATAGATTTTATATTATTTTGGTGACAGAGAAAAAACAAAAATATCGTGACTTCTCAGAATTCTTCTACCGACAGCAAATTTCGATCATGATACTTCCAGCATGAAATTTAAAAATCCTGACACATTTTCAAATTTTCAAAAACTAGAGGATATTCATTCATAACTGACCAAAAAATTGTTCACGAAAAACGGTCGAGAATTGTTAGAACACCAAGATTTATCAGTGTTACCCCCTCCGTTCACCCCCTCCCATGATGAAATTTGAAACTCCTGAAACACGTACCAAAACTACATCAAATTCGTAATGGAACAAAGTAAAAATTACGAAAATTGGCCGAGACTAGTAGCTTGGGCAGCGCTTGAAAGAACCGGTAATTATCCACTCTACCCCAGTCTCGAAAGAAAATCCGAAATTTCCAAGGTTCTTTGCACATCTAGACTGAAATTGGAATTGAATCGAATAAGAATCACGGGAATCGGTTGAGATTTGTAGCCTGGGTGGCGTCGACAAAATTTGTCGAAAAAAAAAGAGAGATTTACACCTGGAAATCAACCGATTATATTAAATAACTCAGAAAAAGCGAAAAATCGCAAAAAATTGATTTAATATCAAAATTAAAGGCTTGAAGAAGTGAAAAAAAAGAAAACTCAGCCCTTCGGGCCACGCAAGGGGCCCCTGGGGCCCTTGGACCCCCCGGATGTTATTACTTTGAGCCTGACTGCTAAAATGTAAAAAACATGGAATCATGTTTTAGCTCCTCGCTCTCACTTTATTATAGAAATGATCACGACGATTGAGCTCTTGTGAGATGATGATCTCCTAATAGAAACTCGCGAGTAAACATTCTCTTTATTATAGAAAGAGGCTAAAGAGACTACATACGAAATTACAGCTTCCTATAGTGTAAAGTATAGAAATTACCTATTAAAATGATTTAACCACCGCTTCACAAATCAAACCGTTCTCGCAATATTCGGATCACCTGCTATGAATCACATAATCGAAACACCAGCTCAATGAAATCATCAGAAATTAACAAGCGGTTGCAATCATGTTCACAATATCAATAATTGAGAATGATCACCTGTGTGTAAACAATTATTCATATAACCATGCTCATAACTCAGCTTGTTGGCCACGCACTTCGCAGTAGTTAATATAGTATGGTTGGATAAATCGAGAGCTTTCGAACGAATGGTCAACGAATTTTGTGGGATGAAAAACGACGAAGTATCATATCCCTAGCAACGACTCGGTTGTAAGCGGAAATCATCACAATTATTGGCGCTACTTTCATCTCACTTTATAGTCTCACTTTTCGGCGGGGGATCCATCGCTAAAACATGATTCCATGTTAAAAACACGTCTTTTCTCCCTCTTCCATCTGGAATTCAAAATTTCCAGGATTCCTGCACAACTAGACTAAAATTGGGATCGATCAAAGAAAGACATCCATACATACACACACTTTTGGTTTTGCTTCCGAGTCCTCAAGACAGCTCCAAAATCTAAATTTCCACTAGTCATGGCCTCTTGAACAAATTTGGTTTTGTGTCTGTCTGTCCGTCCGACTTTCCTTCCGTCTGTCCGTCCGTCTGCCCATCCGTCTGTCCGTCGGTCTGTCTGTCCCCATTTCCTTGCCACAGCCCTAACTTCCACAATTTTGGTAGAATTTCAATAAAATTTTCAGGAATAAATGTGGGTTTAGCCCTAGATGGTCCCCTATCAGTTTCATAATAATTGAATCAGCGGTAAGCTCAGCGCATGAGTGAACGTAATTTTTTGTGTGAACTAAAATTCTGGAAATTGAATGGTGACATATTTGTGAAGGCCATGAGGAAGCTTCTGTGCACAATGTGCCAAAAGTAGATGAAAACTTGAAAAAGTACTGAAATTCCAAATTCATTTTTAAATTGCCGAATAATATACCATTTCCAAGTCGAATTGAGAATTTTCCAAACCAAATTGAGAATTTTCCGAACCAATTTGAGATTTTTCCAAACCAATTTGGGAATTTTCCAAACCAATTTGATATTTTTCCAAACCAATTTGAGAATTTTCCAAAACAAATTGAGAATCTACAAAAAAAAAAAAGAAGAATGCTTCCTCAAAAATGAAGTTTTACTTGAGAAACGTTCTTAGTGAGTCACCGCAGGATCTCGTTTTGAGTGAAGTGATAGCTCGAAGCATCCCCACCATTTCATCAGCTGATTGCACAAATTGGATGATGGACATGTTCGTGCAATTAACGAACGCAGCAGCTGGGAACCCTCTACATTGAATTTTCATAATACCTAATTTTTCTCAAAAATATGAAAAATGTGATTTTTTTAACGAAAAAATGCGAATTTCTTTCTTTTATAACGATGTATTGTGCAATTTTATTCCTAATTAAAAGTTTTGATTTGCTTTGAAAAATTGTCACTTTGGTTTGGATAATTCCCTTCTCCTTTCTTTTTTAGAACATTTTTAGTTAGGAAAATTCTCCAATTGTTTTGGAAAATTCTCAAATTGTTTTGGAAAAATCTCAAATTGGTTTGGAAAAATCTCAAATTGGTTTGGAAAATTCTCAATTTGGTTTGGAAAAATCTCAAATTGGTTTGGAAAAATCTCAATTTGGTTTGGAAAATTCTCAATTTGACTTGGAAATGGTATAGATACTTAGAACGAGTTTTCGTGCCGTAAAACTGTTTGTTAACAATTTCTTTTTACTCAAAGTCCTGAATTTTTGAACAATTCAACATAATATAGTATGTTATGCAATAATTCACAAACATTTGCTTATAAGTGGATTTTTTTTTTTTTTTTTTTTTTTTTTTTTTTGTATCAGATTTTAGGCTAAGGCATTTGAGGATGAGATAATTCATCGGAGAATGTCGAGGGATTTGTGTGCGAGTCGAGATGATAGATAACCTGTTGAGATGAAATTTCCCTTGGAAGCCCCCGAGTTATCCCGCCCTCCTAGAGAAGACGGCGGAGGAGAAACCCCGCAAGAGGAGGAAGCGCCCTATCGATTCCAAGGGAAGAAAACGCGGGACCCCCGGACGGCGGACGGTGGTATCCCGTGATGGGGAGGGGAGGGGGGGAGGGGTTGAAGAGACGGTTAGTTGCCGCCTCCGCCTCGCTTCCCAAGTGGTGGGCGGGATACAAACTCGGCGGACCCGGGGGGGTGCCAATTATAAAAGGCGGTGTCGTTTGTGCCTCTTCCCCGCTCCACCGCCGCCCCCGGAGCCACTCCTCCGCCGCCCCCGAGCCGCTCCGGCCCCGCACATATTGATTTTTGGGAACTCCAACCCTTCCCACCCCTCGACGTCATGCCGCCCCCAGAAAACCCCCTCCTTCTATCCCCTCTCGGCTCTCTTTCTCCCACTTTTATCAACCTCTCCCTCCCACTCACTTCCTCGCCACAACTAATCTCAACTCTGCGCTCAATAATCTATTACAACTCACTTCCTGTTTTATTTTTATTCCTAACTACACAACAACATTCAGGTACCTTCGTAATTGCTAACAACTTAATTCCAGCATTATATCGGAAGTGGCATAACATTTATTATTATATAAGCATTTGCCACCTCATTAAGGTACCTACTCATAAAAGAGGCTAATTATCGTCTTGTTAAAGAGTTCACCAAGAAATACAGAAAGAAAAGACTACTACATTTTAGTAAACTTTGTGCTTTGGGGAAATGTGTAAAAACGCTTGCATACGAGTCTGCAACACCTTGGGACATTTTATGTCATTAGTCGCAGACTCGAATGCAAGCTCTAAGAGCCACTCAGCTGATCCGGACCCTGGGCGTCGTCAAGTAAATGTCCTAAAGAGGCTACATACGAAATTACAGCTTCCTAGAGTGTAAAGCATAGAAATTAGCTTTAAAAGCCACTCATCTGATCCGGACCCTGGACATCGTCAAGTAAATGTCCTAAAGAGGCTACATACGAAATTACAGCTTCCTAGAGTGTAAAGCATAGAAATTAGCTCTAAGAGCCACTCATCTGATCCGGACCCTGGGCATCGTCAAGTAACGGTCCTAGAGAGGCTACATACGAAATTACAGCTTCCTAGAGAGTAAAGCATAGAAATTAGCTTTAAGAGCCACTCATCTGATCCGGACCCTGGGTATCGTCCAGTAAATGTCCAGTAAATGTGATTTTTTCGTGAGTCCGTAAATTTTAAATATCATGGTTTAATAAGCATAGTGAACATTTTTCTTCATGGCTCAAATTGGGATATTTCGAACAAGACGCAACATTTTTAGGCTCAAAAATAGTGGAAATTGTAGCCAGGAAAATTCTCTTTCCGAATAACATATTGTGAAGTAATAATTTTGCCATTATACGAGTATATGAGCAGAACCACAAAATATTTACTCAGGCTCGCTTTGCTTAAAAAGCGGATTTTAATAAAACATTCCAAACATCCGGAGTTTAGTAGGGTTGAGAATGTCTAGAAATATTCTCTCAGACGTTCAGAAACTGGGAATTCAATTACAACGTTCTGTTTTAGAAACAAGAAAAAGGCGCTAGATATAAATCCCAGAAATTGTTGGAATTTAAACATAATTCAGAGATTTGTTCGTATAGAAACTACACAGACAATCTATCAAAAAATCACGTTTAGGAAATGGTTTTTCTATTTCCTGGGGATGTTTTTGACGATTACCCCTCAATATGGCAGATCGTGTCCGTGAGAAAACCTTCATTGCCTTCCAGACACCTGTGGTGTATTCGATGCCCATAGTTGACCAATGGGCTGGATGATCTTCCTGGATGATCTTCTTCTTAGAAAATATCCCAACGCCAAATCGATATACACGGACGGATCGCTCAATGAAAATGGTGTGGGTTGCGCTTTTTTCGATTCCCACTCAGGGGTGAAAAAACAATACCGTTTATGGGACAAGGCTTCCATCTATTCGGCAGAAGCGTTTGCTATCAAGCAGGCCTTGAAGTATGTCATGGACTCCAACATCTACTACCACCCCCAAGTCATTATAATTTCAGACTCCGAATCAGTATTGTCCAAAATGAAGAAAGTAAACCCCACTGTACGACTAAACTTTATCGAGAGCCAAATTGTTCATTATGTTCATCTCCTGAAGTCAGCTGGTGTCCAAATCGAATTTATCTGGATTAGAGGTCACTGCGATATATCTGGCAACAACGTGTAGATGCATTGGCCAAACAAGCGGCAACACTCCCCGTCACCAGCTCTGTGAATTCCCTGCTTCATACTTGAATAGATTGTGGAAAACCGAAATGAAATCACGTTGGGAAAAATTCCATTTTACATATCACGCTGGCTACAGATACAAGAGAATGTTTCCGAACCCCCAACTAATATCATGGTTCACAAAAATGCCCACTCGCTCCAAGAACATTTTCAGAATAATATCGAGACTCAGAACTGGACACTGCATCACCAAGACATATCTAATGCGCACTGGTAGAGCGGACTCGGAGCTCTGCGAACACTGCCTGGAAAAGTAAGATCCTGAACACCACATCATGATTTATCCAACACATTCCTACAATCGTCTGTTCCTATTTGGAAAACTGACTGAATATTTACCAAGCCCATTCAACTTGGACACCATATTAACTGCCGAATCGATTGAAGTATGATGCAGTGGTTAATTTCATCCTAGGAAGTGACATAAAAATATGAAGAGTGGAGAAACATTATTTTATTCAAAATTTTATAATTAAAGCCATGTACTTTTGATCTACCTATTCGCAAGTGAAAGAACATTATTTTATTCAGCAGTACAAATAAACTCCATGATATTTTGAAATTTAGAAACTTTATGTTAAATTAAATTGTATGAAATGTAATAGATGCGGCTGTATAGGTTAAGTCCTGATGCCAATAAAAAAAAAAAAAAAAAAAAAAAAAAAGTTGACCAATGCTGTCACACCCCCCGCTCTCTATGTAGTGCGGATTTAGGTCCCATTGCACCTCTGAGGGTGACCTAAGTTCGTTACATGACTTAAGGTCAAAACACGAAAACAATGTCAAAAATTGAATTACAAAAAAAACTAAGCGTTAAAAAAAATCTCTAGAGGAATTATCGATCAGAAATGAGCTCTAGAATCACACCCTGAAGTACTGACCACCTTATGCGGACACCCTGTGTACATCCTTTTAAATGTACTCGTATTTCCACGCGAGATGGATTTGAATATAGCGTGGTGACAGATATGGAACTTTTTGACTAGGCAAATAGTTCCGTATGTGTACCCACTTATTTCATTTTCATGTTTCTCATGTACGCAAAGGAGAAAGTTAATCTATCAAGAAAACATGGGAAAGAGTACATTCGAAGGTTTCCGAAACAGTCGTCAAATTCATTTTTTGATAGGATAATGACAGATTTACATTGGTTTGAAAGTGGGGACACATACGGAACTACACCCAAAGGTTGGAGAAGGTTTTGGAGCTGTAAGATTGTTATGATAGATGGTTTGGAGCGAGGAGACAGGAGCGAGAGGGATGAGTGTAATGAAGCGTGTGCGAGAGAGACACCGCGACTCTCATTCGTTCACAGCAGGGTTGGGGGTTGTTGGGGTTTTTTTCAATAGGTCCCTTGGAACACAAAACCTCGATCGAAATGAATAGCCTGTGCCACAACCCCCTTCACCCCTCTCACACCAACCCCCTTTCTACTACTCACACTGCCACACAAATTACGCGTCTTACACACCCCTACAGCCAACTCCCCTTTTCATTTCAGCTCCTATTTTAGCCTCTTTTCTTGTAGCCATCGTCTTCAATTCACCCCTAAACATCATTTTCTTTTCTACTTTCCAACACAACTTGAATATTTATCATAATATGATTTCCTCGACATAAAGACGGAACCTACGCATAAAAATCTCCTCGAATTCTAACGAGAGGTTTATTATATCAGAGTTGGACATGATGGCAATCATAATGACGATTGCGATTACAATCATAGGGTTTTAGAGTTGTGATTACAACTAATATTATAACCGCAGAACCTGGAGGGGGGGGGGGGGGGATAACGGAAAAGTACCAATCGTTAACACACATTGTGACATTGATATGCAAGGAGTAGTCCAAACTTTTGTTAGTTCGCTCGATATTATTCGGTGTTCTTGTAAGTAAAAGTGTCTGTACATGTGTGATCTGTGACGCCTGTCTTATATAGATTCGTGATCTGTACAGAAGAGCCATCAAATACAGTGAGCCTTTGTTTATTTATTTATTTATAAGTACGGTTTTCGCCAATTACATAGGAATAGAGTACAAATTATGTTAGGAAGAAAAAAATAATAATAATAATTAAAAAAAAAAAAAAAAAAAAGTTCCAGTCTTGCAGCATGATCGTATGAGCGAATTTTCATAAATGGTCGTGTTACATTTATGTTAAATTCTGTTGAAATTTGAGCACTTTGGGGACAAATAAAAATTTTATTATACATTTTATAGCAAACTAACTTTTTTTCAGTAATATTCCATTGAACAAACAATTTTGTGGATTTTTACAAATTTTTCAAGTGTTCCTATCGATTTTTAGCTTATTTTAATGAAATTTAAGTACATTTTTCAGTACAATTTTGTGCTTAAATTTTTAAATGTCCTAGTTCATGTTCGATTATTTTTTTCGAGTAGCATTCTGCTAAAAAATAGAAATTTGTTAATTTTTAGCGGTTTTTCGCCTTTTTTAGTGATTTTTTAAGTACATTTTTTGAAATTTGACCAATTTAATGTGCTCAAAAAGTGTTGTCCAACGAACTCATCCTTTCTTTTGAAATGCTTGATTTTTTGGCGAAAGAACGAAGTTTTTTATCTCAATTCTATCGAGAGTTATCGTCTGGAATGACACATACATATATATACGTATATGTATATATATATACATATATATATATATATATATATATATATATATATATATACATATAAAAAAGCGTTAAAATCCAGGAATCATTTCAGAATGCCTCAAAACTGATTTCGATGAAGAAAATTTTTGAAAATTTTTATTTTAAAATTTTTGGAGCCATTGCAATAGCTTTATTTTCTAAGAAAATTCGCTAAAAAAACTTCAAACTTGGAAAGAAATGAAAAAATACAGAATGGGGGAAAAAAATAGAAATAAATGCATCATTTGTATGCATCGAATGCGATTCATAACTTAGTCACAAAACTACTAGTCACTGAACACAAAACATACTTCACTGCGAATGGAGGTAAGAGTTTAGGCTCCTCTTGAAATGCGGAAGACCATCGCAGAAAAAGTCCAAATCCACAGTCTGGAGGAGGGCATTAGTTTCACAAGGAATCCGATACATAGGCATTTATAATTGTAAGGCCAACTCTTGAGAGAAGGGATGGGCACTGAATCCCACCATTGAGGAGTTTATGGAAAAAAGGACATCCGTCATGACACTCCGGTCCCTCAACTTAGGTAGATTGTACCTTGCAGCTAGAGTGGCAAACTGATCTCGGCCAGCTGGAACTCCCAGCTTGTAGCAGAGGAACCTGAAAAACTTGCGCTGTACATACACGCTCCAAACGATCTTTATATTCCTCATAAAACGGAGACCATATGGGACTCGCATACAATTGTGGAGTACTGTGAAGCATTTTCAAATTGTTATCATGACACGATTTTACGGAAATCTATAAAACATCGCATAAAATTAAAGGCTGTGAAAAAAAGAGAAACGGACTATTCAGGAAAAGGGGTTGTGATTTGTCAATGTGGGTTGTAAAAGTCGCGAGGGAATGCGCGCATTGTGACAACGCTGGGGCATTGGAAACGCGAAGTTACGGTGGTGATTGTGTGAAATGGTTGTTGCAGGGAGGAGGGGGGTCGTGTTGGAAGTTGTGTGGTTGTTGTGGAGGGCGGTGGAAGTTTATGGAGTAGCGGAGACTGGTGGAGGGGGTGTGGAAGTTGTATAGAGAGCAAGAGACAAATGGAAACGAGTGGAGGGTTACAGAGGACCCCCGTTTTTAATCTGCGATCTAGTGCAACATAATTTCTCCCCCCTCACCGTCTTCCATTTATCCTCATTTTCAATCGAACCCCCCCCCCCCCCACCCCCCTCAGCCACTCGTGTTCTAATTAAACGACGCGATGATTCGACGGAAATATTTTCATCGATCCCCCCCCCCCCCCCCCCCCCCCCCCTCACCAAACATTTTGTCGAATGCACCGCCCAATTTCACGTGCCCACCTCATTTGAAGTAAAGTAATTAAACGACAACGATAATTAGTCTTATGTGCACGTACGCGTGAGGGAGGTCAATAGTCCATCTGTATCACGTACATACTAATTGGTTAGTTCCACCCGTGCGTGGAACAGAATGACTAGAATTCAGATTTGAGAACGTTCAGTAGCTGATAGTACCACTAAAATTAAGAAAAAAAATCACTAAAAATGGCTAAAAGCGGCTGAAAATAGTTAAATTTGTATTTTTTAGAAGAATATTGCTCAAATAAAGTTGATTAACTATAAAATAGAACATTAAAATCAAGGAAAAATTTGCTAAGTTAATTTCTCTAAATCTAGTTAAACTCGTAAACGAGTTCCACTATCTGCTTTACAAGCAGGTACCATGTTACATGGATATGTCTTTGATTGGGGATTTCATAACGGTTATCCTCGAGAGTTGTAAACAAATCCTTTAACTTTGGACTGTAGGCAACGAAATGTAGGATAAAGAATTTATTCTATGATTCTTGGAGACACAATAAGCATACTATACACATTATTAAAGTTATTTCTCCAATACAGGCGCTATCATTTCTATGTTCATGATAGCCTGATTTTTCATTAATAAATGAAATTATATCATTTATTGTTTTATTTGATAACTTTTCGTCCACTTACTGAGGACATCTTCAGATCTTGCTTTCTTGACACTGAGTTGACTTGGTGAGCCACTGTTTTATTTGACTAATTCGTTATATTCGGATCATAAATTTTTCCTGGACACACCAAGATCTGAAGATGTCCTCAGTAAGAGGGCGAAACGTTATCAAATAAAATAATAACTGAAATAATTTCATTTATTTTAATTGTTTATAGTCCAATCAACTTAGTTTAGGAATGTAGCCAGGTACGCAAGGAGGGGGAAATTGGTAGCTTGAGATGTGAACATTTATCACATAAATCAAGCGCTTTCCAACGAGTGGCGAACGATTTTTGTGCGATGAAAACTGCGCAAGTTCTATTCCCCTAGCAACGGATGGGTTGTACGTGAACATCATTGAAATTGTGACAAACTTTTGCGTGACGAAAATTTTTGGTTGACCCCCCAGAGCAAAGGAATATCCATGTCAATAAAAAATGCATTTATTTGATTTAAGGGGGAACTGTTCATGTAGGTGGGAGTGGGGTTTTCCAGGGTTTTTTTTTCTTTAACTAACGTCAAATGTGATGAAGTAATCCCTAAATAGGGCAGGGCGGCCCCATCGCCAACCCCTATCAAATCTTCGGTGGAGATCCATTTCTTACGCGATCCTCTGATGCACATGAAATGAAATGTATTTATTTCCTTCCTCTTCATACATAAAATTTATATCGAGTATAGATAACAATTTCCAGTTACATCGAAATTGAAAAGATACATAATAAATAAAATGTATACCTACATAGTGTAATTAAAAATAAATCAGTTCTATGTCCGCTTATTGAAGGACAATGTATGCCTAAAAGCTATGCTGGCATACATGAGCCAAATTCAGCAATCCGATTTAGAACTATTTAATATCCCTCATGAAAAGGAGAAAAAAACGTTCTTGTTTGTTTTGTTTTTGTTTCAAGCTCTTCTATTGTAACCCAATAATCCACGTTATATTATTTGAGCGCATACTTGGGGTATCTTACTCCATTAGTAAACAATATCAAATTATCCATTGTTAGATCATATTCTTTTAGAGCGTTGTTCAACTTGTATAAAGGGTAAAGATTTACATTGATGAACAAAGGATGAATAACATCAAATAAACAATTGAAAATCACAATCATGCGATATTTAGGGCTGCGTCCAAAGAAAGTGCATTTTATTTTAGGGAGTTCCATTCTATATGGTTTTCCTCTTAAATACCTAATATTTTCTTTAAAATCACATTTATTCTTTAATATGTATTTCCCCAAATTAAAGGTATAGAGCTGGTGGACGCTCATAATATTCAATTCTTTGAACAAGGCAAGAGTTGAATGCCTCATATGTCTGTGAAAGCTAACCTTCAATACTTTTTTATTGTAAGATGAAAAGTGGATCCAGCACAGTACCGAAGGTAACCCCCACATTATAATGGTGAACTGTAATAAGGATTGCACTAAGGCGTAGTTGAACGGTTTAACGGTAGTAAACTTGATCACCCAAGAATTCACTCTTTCTCACGATAAATGCTATTTTTCTTATTTTATTGCAGAGAAATTTAATATGCTCATCCCACATAAACTTATAATCCATATAAACCCCCAAATATCTTACATTCTTTACTAAATTTAGATGATCACAAGTGCAGGAGCATTTATCTTTATTACAACTTTCTGTATGGATACGTATTTCTAAAGTATCTAGCCATTGTTTCTCGGTCAAAACTATGGGTAGTACATTACATTTTTTGCATTTAGGAAATTTAATTTGTTCAAACTCATCCAAAATTTAATATTGATAAGATCTACCTCCAGGGTGCTTTTCGCTTCATCCCACGTATTCTCATCAACAATTAGAGCGATATTATCTGCAAATAAATATAAACTCGATGATAAATTTAAATTAACTATATCATTCATGCAAAGAATGAAGAGACTCGGCTTTGGAGAGACATGGATGCTGCTCTTACTATCACGAATCAAATTCTCACCCTCAGAAATCCTCATAATTGTCCTTATGGTCTGAACCATTTTTCAGCCAATTTTTCGGCGATAACTTTGGTAACGGCACCATATGGGGAGCAAAGAGACCGTCGACCGAGCAGACTTCGGGAGTAAATGATTTTGTCAAATTTACCACTAAAATTGACCCAAAATCTTGAATTTTTAAATTTTTAGCGAATTTTCGTAGAAAATAAAGTCATTGCAACTTACATAGACAAATCACAACCCCTTTTCCAGCATAGAGAGTTTCTATTTTTTCACAGCCTTTAATTTCTATGCGATGTTTTACAGATTTCTGTAAAATGGTGTCATGTAAACATTTTAAAAATACTACAAATTACTACAGAAAGGCTCACTGTATTTGATGGCTCTTCTGTGCAGATCACGAATCTATATATGACAGGTAAGGTTTACTATTTCTGTATTTGATGGTTCTTGTGTGTAGACATATAAGACAGGTATCAGAAATCACACATCTACAGACAGTTTCATCTTACTAGAACTCCGAATAAGATCGAGCCGAACTAACAAAATTCTGGATTACTCCTGCACACCAAAAAGTCACAATGCGTGTTGACGATTTTGACATGGATATGTATTTTGTCGGGGGCCAATGTATACATTTCGTGAAATTTATTTTGACCCTGTGTAGAGATGTATTAGAGGGAGAAATTGGCAGCGTGAGATGCTGTGACGTATCAGATAAATTGAGAGCTTTCCAACGAATGGATGAAGATTTTTGTAAATGTAAAACCGACAGTGTTACACTTTCCTAGTTACCGGGATTTTTCTAACGATTTCCCATTGATTAGTAGTTGTGTGTAATAATAACAGTTAACTTCGTCGAGTAGATTTAAAGCGCGTGGTAACGAAAATCACCTCTCTAGTAGAGTAAGAACGTGTCACACCTTCTATCGTGTGCTCAAAAGGTCAAGTGAACGTGTCAAACGCTTTGCACTGTGGTCCTCGATCGGATTTGACCTCAAAGTGCTTGCCCTTCAAATTTTCTTTCGAAAAATGATTTGGGAATATGTTACGATTATAATTCAGCAAAAACTGAAATCATACAATGAGCCGTTTTTTTTAATTCAGTTTTTAAATTTTTATTTCATACTTTAATCATGAAAATACGCTATAATCGCCAAAATTCAGAAAATTTCTATTTTGTGATCAAATATAATTAGAAAAACAAAATTAACAACATTTTATTGAACAGTGTAATGATTATATTTGCATGAAGCTCATTTATTAAGAGCTTTTATTAAGGGCTTTGAGTATGCGTGTAGTATGTGCGTGTGTGTCTATGTGTACGCTTGTGTGTAAGTTTATAATAATTCATTATATAAATTTTAATATAAAATATGTATCTAAAGTGAATAGAAAATAAAAATAATGGCATTTTAACATTTTACATATGCAGAGAATTATATTCGCATACAGCTCTTAATAAACGTTGTCCATATTCAAGATTGATTCGCGATACTTTATATGATCACGGCATCCATAGCCTGTTCACTGTAAAAGCCGAGGCCATTTCCGCGTTTGGTACAAAATTCTTCCACATGAAAGAAAACCGTGTGAATCCATTCAAACCGATTAATTTTGGATCTAATTCCTCCACCGGAGTTACATTTATTATTAGGAGTCGTAAACACCTTGTTCTCTCACATGTCCAAAGAATTTGAAGCCGAAGTTCTTCTTTGGGCAGAGCGTTGTAGTGTTCAGCGTGAAATGACCCATGGGAGCCCTTCGTTCAAAGGAAATAGTTGCCGCATTTTGCTACAGAAACTTGATTTGTTGCGTTCAAACTATAGCATAGGTTGTTTAAAATATGTTGATGCTTTCCAGAAGTTCAATGAAGTTACAGTGAACAGGCTATGGAGGCCGGGCATCATGATTTTTCTGCGACGTGGGCCAAATATAAAGTATCACGAATCAATCCCGAGTATGGACAACGTTTATTAAGAGCTGTATTATTTCTGTATAATTCTCTGCATATGTAAACTGTTGAAATGCCATTACCTATTTTTATTTTCTAATAAATTTAGATATATATTTTATAATTAAATTTATATAATGAATAATTATTAACTCACACACAAGCGTACACATAGACACACACGCACATACTACACGCATACTCACAGGCATTAATTAAGAGCTTCATGCAAATATAATCATTATTTTGTTCAATAAAATGTTGTTATTTTTGTTTTTCTAATTATATTTGATCACAAAATAGGTCAGAACTATGAAACTAGATGAAGATTCTATTGTACAATGACACATAAATAATATTTTTTTCTGAATTTTGGTGATTATATTTTCATGATTAAAGTATCAATTAAAAATTTAAAAACTGAATTAAAAAAAAAAAAAAAAAAAAAACGGTTCATTGTTTGATTTCAGTTTTTGCTGAATTATAATCGTAACGCATTCCCAAATCATGTTTCGAAAGAAAATTTGAAGGGCAAGCACTTTGAGGTCAAATCCGATCGAGGACCACCGTGTTTGGAAACATCTCGAAAAGATTTAGAACGTGAAGAATTTAATGGATTCCTTTCAAATACTCCATTCTTATCAAACTCAACCGAGGATAATGATAATAGTAATAAAAGTCTATATTCAGTGTTTTCAAAATAGAAAATCTACAGAAAAGAACGACTTAAAAACAATATAAACGATTAGCGACGGCTGTGTGAAAAAACATACACAATATAACATGAATGTAACATCAACAACAGTTCAATGTAACATGAACAACAAATATAAATGAATAATGAATGTAATAGAGAAGTATAATTTAGTAATAATGTAAAAGAAATTATGGGGGGGTTGCACATGGAAATATCTAAGCCTGCCTCTCTCAATAAAGTTTCACATTCCTAGGGTGAACGGAGAGAATTCAGCTCACTCAGCTGAACAGGACTTGATGGTCTTGGTGGCTCCAAAACCCCAAAAGGCAATTCGCCAGGTCAAATGTACCCTATGTTCGGTAGGGCCGAAGTTCTACTTTGTTACATTTCTCGAGCGTCTCGTTGCAATTGTCTATTAAAAGCTTGACAATGCGATTGCAATGGTTTATCGAAAGCTTGGCAATGCAAGATTAGCGTCTCGCTTGATGAATGATGAATACAACAATCGCCCAAAATATTGACGAAGATATGTTAATGACCATACGATAACAAATCTGTCATTGCATCGCTGTAGAAACAAGTTCTAGTCGTGAGATCGTATAATGCAAAAGACCCGAGTTGAGATGGATGTGAATTTGATGAAGGTATAATATTGAGTCGAACAGGGAAACTTGGCCGTAGTGAAGCTTCTTAAAACCGTTCGAGAGTTTGCCTAGTTCGCGAGACAAGAGAGTGAAGCCAGTCAAGTCCCAAGTTAACTTCATCTCGCACGAAAGTTTTCCTATTCCTTCCTTCGAGATGTGGTCTCTTGCCAATAAACTTGAAAACTGGGTCGAAATCGGCCTGCTCGGAAATGATCAACTTGTTGTTAGACGTAACATCGAGATGATTTTTAGAATAACCAAACTTTATTTGGACACGGGAATACGCTCATCTTTGTCTGTCTGTCCGTCCGTTCGTTCCACCGGGAACTCAGCACCCAGGGCACCTAGAGGCTTCCGGTATTCATTAAATGGTAGAAGAAGAAGAAGAATTATTGCAAATTACGTTTACACAAAATCCGATTCATTATAACAAATAAAAATACGGCATTTTGTATTCCGTCTCCGGGCTATTGAATTAAGAGAAACAAATGATTAAATTCTGTGACATCTAGCAATTTTTTAATTAATTTTTTTTCATTTACTTTATGGTACATTTAAAATGTTATGGCAAATCGGTCAATGACTTAGGCGGTCAAATTCTCAACTGGGACCTTGTGAGAGGAGTGGGGGGAAGAGGATGATTTCAGAGTTGTACATTATTTTTAAAAAGTAACATTATATACAGGGTGAGTCTCTCGCAAATGCAAAAAAAAATTGGGTAAAACTACATCAAAAATGGAGTAAAATGCCGCCAACTGCATATTTTTATCTCAATCCGTTTTCGAGATATGATTTTTTAAAGGTTTTTTCAGGAAAACCGTGTTTTTTTCCTTTTAAACTCAACTTTCTTCACTTTACTTCATTTAATTTTAATTTTTGACCACATTTTCGGAATCAGCACTAAATTTACTATAAGAATAGTGTACTTGGGTTTTTGAAAAGTACCATCCAAAGGCCCTCACATCAGCTCAAACATTGACGATTTTGAAAAAATAATATTTCTGAAAATCTTTAAAACTTTACTACTCTTTTAAAAAGAATCCTGGAAACTGGCAAATCTCATGAAAACTGCTTCATCTAATATGCTTTCCAACGGTATTATCAATTTTACTTTTATTTTGTTATTTAGGGGAGAAAATAATGTTTTAATGTTGAAAAATGTGGGTTTTTCAATGAAATTGTTGGTTTTCTCGAAAGATGACCCTCCATGAACCAACGAGTATGGGGTCGGTTTTTATGTATTTTTTCTCGCTGGATCGAATGAAAACTCTTGCAGATCTCTCAACTACGTTATAATCGAGTTTTACACTTTAATTAACTAGTTTTACCCCATAACACACATACATTTAATCGTAACAAACAAACTAAACATTTGCGATTTTAAGTGTAAAACTCGGTTATAACGGAGTTGGAGAGATCTAAAAATGTTACCATTCGATACAGCGTGAAAAAATACATAGAAACCGACCCCATACTCGTAGGTTCATGGAGGGTCATCTTTCGAGAAAACCAACAATTTCATTGAAAAACCCACATTTTAACACAGAATGTGTTTTAGCCATGGACTAACTAGCCGAAAATGGAACGCGGGATGGTAACGAAATGTGTGACGGATGATTTTCACGTACAACCGAGTCGTTGCTAGGGAAATGGTACTTCGTCGTTTTTCATCCCACAAAATTCGTTGACCATTCGTTCGAAAGCTCTCGATTTATCCAACAATATTATGTTAACTACTGCGAAGTGCGTGTCCAACAAACTGAGTTATGAGCATGGTTATATAAATAATTGTTTACACACAGGTGATCATTCTCAATAATTGATATTGTGAACATGATTGCAACCGCTTGTTAATTTCTGATGATTTCATTGAGCTCGTGTTTCGATGATTTGATTCATAGCAGGTGATCTGAGTATTACGAAAACGGTTTGATTTGTTAAGCGGAGGTTAAATAATTTGAATAGGTAATTTCTATACTTTACACTCTAGGAAGCTGTAATTTCGTTTGTAGCCTCTTTAGGACATTTACTTGACGATGCTCAGGGTCCGGATCAGATGTGTGGCTCTTAAAGCTAATTTCTATGCTTTACACTCTAGGAAGCTGTAATTTCGTATGTAGCCTCTTTAGGACATTTACTTGACGATGCTCAGGGTCCGGATCAGATGTGTGGCTCTTAAAGCTAATTTCTATGCTTTACACTCTAGGAAGCTGTAATTTCGTATGTAGCCTCTTTAGGACATTTACTTGATAAATCGCTCTTGATTTATCACGAATTTATTTCGTATTTTTTTTCGTAGTTTCATACTATAACTATATAAATTGATGTTATAAATGAATAGTAAACAATGACGCTTGTTTGGTTGTCACTTGGTTGCGCGACAACGCAAACACATTCTGTGTTTCAATAATTTCGTCCGAAGTATGTAAATAGAGGTAACCGGGGGTCCAGGGGGCTTGCCCCCTGGCGAGGCGCGGAGCGCCGAGTTTTTACATTAAAACATAATTTTCTCCACTAAATAACGGAATAAAAGTAAACTTGATTATACCGTTGGAAAGAGTATTAGACGAAGCAGTTTTCATGAGATTTGCCAGTTTCCAGGATTCGTTTTGGAAGAGTAGTAAAGCTTTAAAGATTTTCAGAAATATTCTTTTTTCAAAATCGTCAATGTTTGAGCTGATGTGAGGGCCTTTGGATGGTACTTTTTAAGAACTCAAGTACACTATTCTTATAGTAAATTTAATGCTGATTCCGAAAATGTGGTCAAAAGTTAAAATTGAATTAAGTAAAGTGGAGAAATTCGAGTTTAAAAGGAAAAAAAAACACGGTTTTCCTGAAAAAACCTTTAAAAAATCATATCTCGAGAACGGATTGAGATAAAAATATGCAGTTGGCGGCATTTTACTCCATTTTTGATGTAGTTTTACCCAAATTTTTTTTTGCACTTGCGAGAGACTCACCCTATATAAATATATTAATTAATTATTGTATAAATAAATATAATAAAAATAATAATAATAAATGTTATTAATTATTTGGAGTTTTTTTCGGTTGACATCCTCTCGATGCGGTTGTTGGAACGGAATGGGAGAAGAAAATGACAGTTCAGAAGGATCTTGGGATCGTGACGCTTCCCCGTTTATTGTCCTCGCTTGCTTGCTACTCGTAAAGGACGTTGAAACCTCCTCTATAGCTTCATTAAGACGCTGAGTACCTTCCAGCCCCTCACATGAAACCGTAATAAACTCGTTCCTCTCTAGTTTGATTGACGAAAACCGTGAATGCTGATCCCCATCAAGCTGGATGGCGACTCTTCAACCACCTGCCCCAACCAACTAGAGATTTACCGCTATGCACTAAAAACATTAGGCTTTTAAGGGCCGATTACACGAGCAACAAAAGTTGCCTAACTCCAAAAAAATTGCACTAGAAAAGTTGTACACAACACGAAGCAATAAAATTGCCTCGTGTTGCGTCAAGATGTTGCAAGGAATTAATTGCACTGTGTTGCACCAAAAAGTTGAGCAATAGAAATTGCTCAATTTTTTCGTTTACACGGGCGACAACAGTTCGCGCCATGGACGGTGAAGAGGTGGTCGTCGCTGCTGCTGCCAACCAAAGGAAAAAGAGGGGAATTGGGCAGCGCCAGTTTCTGAGCCAGTGAGAATGTGGGTTGGCTCTCACCTCTGAAATTCTTTCACGTCAATATTTGCTCATAAGGCCATGCTGCACAAATAAACTCCGAACTTTGCTACGTTAAAATTCTCTCATGGGGCAATGCTGCACCCCACCAGTGCAGTTTCACGTCAATATTTGCTCATAAGACCATGCTGCACATATAAACTCCTATCTTTCCTACGTTAAAATTCTCTTATGAGGCAATGCTGAACCCCACCAGTGCAGTTTCACGTCAATATTTGCTCATAAGGCCATGCTGCACACATAAACTCCAATCTTTCCTATGTTAAAATTCTCTCATGAGGCACTGCTGCACCCCATCAGTGCAGTTTCACGTCAGTATTCGCTCATAAGGCCATGCTGCACCCCATCAGTGCAGTTTCACGTCAATATTTGCTCATAAGGCCATACTGCACAAATAAACTCTCAATGTGATTGGCTGTTTCGTTCCCTCTCCCGACCCAAGGCCGAAAAATTGCCGTAATAGTGCAATAATTTTCCAAATCCCTTGGACTTCATTTCAACACGATGCAACAGTTGTCGAGAGGGCTCGTGGGCCTGAAATGTTGTACAACTCCCGTCAATTAATTGCGTGCAATCTTCGGCAATTTTTTCGAGGAGAGAATAGTTGTCCAACTTTTTTGAAATAGTTGTGCAATACTTTTTTCTGCAATTATTGCCGGAAAAAATCGCTCGTGTAAACGGGCCTTTAAGCAATTTTTCGGCATTTTCATGTCTTTGCTTTGGCATAATATAAATTCAAAAGGCGTTACGAGATGGAACATCATGAGCACCCGGTACGCAACCGATAAACAAAGCGTTGTAGGCCTTTTTTTAAAATTCATTGTCAACTCCTTGTGTTATAAGTACACTTTGCGTCTTGCATATATGGCATTTTCTACTTAATTACAATAGCGGAACATGTACGGAGGGTACTGTCCAGCGTCAGGCCTCCTAAGCAGGTAGTTGATTGCACAAATTGGATGATGGACATGTTCGTGCAATTAACGAACGCAGCAGCTGGGAACTCTCTACATTGAATTTTCATAATACCTAATTTTTCTCAAAAATATGAAAAATGTGATTTTTTAAAATGAAAAAATGCGAATTTCTTTTTTTTATAACGATGTATTGTGCAATTTTATTCCTAATTAAGTTTTGATTTGCTTTGAAAAATTGTCGCTTTGGTTTGGATGATTCCCTTCTCCTTTCTTTTTTAGAACATGTTTAGTTAGGAAAATTCTCCAATTGGAAAATTCTCAATTTGGTTTGGAAAATTCTCAATTTGACTTGGAATTGGAGCGTACAGCGGACGGACGGATTTTTTTAAAATTCGATTTGAAGATTCTACGCATCTTGAAACGTAAACCAACAAATTTTGATTGGGGGGGGGGGGGGGGGGGGGGGGGGTTAAAATTTTCTTTTTCTAGGTCAATTACAAAGGTTTATCACTGAAAATAGTACATCAAGAGAGCAAACAAACAAAAACGCCAGTGTCTTGTGGCGTCTAATTTGTCATGGTTAAGTAAGTACCAAGTCAATAAATTGTCGGGATACCTACGAAAGTAAAATTATGGGTTTTTTAGGTACTAATTATGACTGGGTGGTGGTAATGGCGCACAGTGGTCCAGAACCTCCAAAAACGTGATCGAAACTCCTAGCGATTTAATTGTATCACTTTTGCTTCCGAAATGAGTAGCTCTTATGTTTTTGAGTGCGTAGATTCCAAAAATCATGTTTTTATTCACTTTTGAGACTCAGAAATGGTCAAAAAGTGATATTTTTCGGCTTTTTCGTTGATTACCTGAACTTTTCATATCAGGCCCAAGTGCATTATTGGTTATCTCATTTTTCCATTGAAATTGACAAATTACTGAAGTTGAATCGAAAATATTGGAAAAAAATAGAAAAAATGCCCAAATTTAGTTATTTGAATATATTAATCGGAAAAATCAAAGGAAAAATGAAACATCAGGGGACAAAAAAAGTGTCTAATTAATTTTATTAATAACATCTTCACTCACTTAATATTCAAGGTTGATAATAGTCAATCATCACATCAATAATCAACATATTCAAATTGGTAACGACAAAGTTCGAGGAAACAAGTTTTCTCAAACAAAATTTTTCTAGAGACAAATATAATGATGATAATTATTCATTGTTATGATTACCTGTACAGTTGATAGGTATTACCTATATGGTGGTACATATTACATTAATGGATGAATCACTTTTTAATTAGGTACCTAAGAACAATCAATAGTAATCACATAATAATGGTATGTATCCACAAATCCACAATGCATTTCAGCAGAAAAAACTGTAAGAGAAAATCCATTCTTCTAGGGGTGAAGAGTAGGGAGAGTTCGTTAAACATTCACTGAAAAAATAAATAATTTAAAATAGAAAAAAAATTTTTCTTTGATTTTTACGTGGACGAAAAGTAACCCAAACTTATGTGCAGTGATAAGGACTTTGAATCAGAAAAATGCTCAGAGGCCAAGGTTGCAACTAGTGGCACCTGGAATTGGTTCGAACTCTTTCTTTACCTTTTCTCGACAATCTGAGACCAATTTTAGGGCGCACATATATGAACGATTTTTTCTACCGAATTTAGAAAAATATTAATGAAAATCGTAATTTAAAGATAATTTACTCATCTTCGGATCTACTTGTTGGCTGTGATTACCAATCAGCAAAGCTCTCCTCATTTCGGAGAAAAAAAATAAAAAAATAAAAACAAATCGCTTCATTAACAAAAAAATTGCTAACAATATTTTAAGCATTCCGAATTTTCTGCAAACTTTTCTAGGCAGTTTACAGGAAAGCCATGGCAGGCCTTTGTTCTTCAGAACTGAAGAATAAAGGATAAAATTTTCAGATCTGTAGAAAAACATGAAAAAATTGAGTTTTGATCACGTTTTTGGGGGTTTAGGACCACTGTGTGGCGGCCCAAGATCATCATTAGATCAGAGCAAGCCACCTCGCTCGGTTTGAGAGGATCACCGATATGGAAAAGTTATTATAAATAGTCAAAGTCATAGATATATGCACATTGATACCCAATATATATTATTACACCTATTTTGTCGTATTCAATGTATTCAGTTCGATTTCTTTGCCCTTCAACACATTTCCCACATTGGTTAAAGAGGGTGAATCTGATTTGTAAAAGGGTGAAATTGGTTTCTAAAAGGGTTAATTTGATTATTAAAAGGGTGAATCTGACTTGTAAAAGGGTGAATTTGACTTGAAAACACTATAGATGACATGAACAAATTTCTAACATAACCTTAATGACGTTTATTATTTATGACAAGAACAAACGGCGTTTTCAGAGCAGAATGTTGAGAGCGAAAACGTTTCCAGGGGTTTGGAATGATCAGGTAGAGGGGCTCCGTTGTGTAGGTGGGTATCCGAGCTCCCAGCAAAGCCCAACCATTTCTCATACGACTGACGCTGAGAACCTCCTCCCTCGAGAACCATCATCGATCCCCTTGCATTCTCCCGCAGCTTCAAGTTTCCCTTCGCTCTCCTTCTACGCTTCTCTGAATTTCATCACAGAACCTCCTCGCCTCAGCTCTCATCACCTGCTCTTGGGCTTAAGATGGATTTGCGGTTCCCGTTGGTGCCTCGTCTCCAAGGATCGAAGTTGGAGACGTATCGAGTTCAACCCGACTTTTTTTAAGAGTGTCGGAAGTTCTCTCGATGACGCGGAACTGAACGGTATGCGTTATTCTTCCAAATCAAAATGATCTCTAGCATTCGATCTAGTATCTCCACAACACATTGGGCATCATGACTATTAGGGCGACATACTTACTTACGTAGGGTTACCAGATGGACTTGAGGGAGGACAAAACATCCAAATAGAGGACAAATTTTTCAGTATTGAAAAAAATCATAAATAACTTCAAATTTATTCAAACATGAATATATATAAACAACCAATAGTAAAGAAATTTAAAAGCAAACGTATCAAAAATACCTTATCAGTACCTTCTAACTATATTTTTGGTTTAAAACAGTTTTAACCAAAAAAAAGTTTTTTTTTGGTTAAAAAAACTGCGCGCCTCGCCAAAGGGCAAGCCCCCTGGACATCCAGATGCTTACTGCTTAAAGCCTGCGGCTAAAATTCAAAAAACCATAGCCATGCCATCATGACTGAAACATTCGGCTGTATATTGAATAGTTCTTCGGACGTTTCCACGTCACGAAATATGACATGTGCCGACGGTGTCTTCACGAGAAACGTATCCCATGTACAAACGCTTGCTTGTGTCCTACTTTACACACCATCGCTACTTAGCGTTACGTCTCCTGATAATGTAAGTCGTGTTTTTACCTCAAATTAAAACAAATTGAAGTGGCCATGGTTTACCTATGTCACATTTTCACCTAAATTCAATGACGAGAATGTGGTTTTCTATTCCGGTGAGCGTCTACTGTGACCAACATTACAACCAAGTGACAACAAAACAAGCGGCATTGTTTACTACATCTATTAATAACATAAATAAAATTAAATTACGACATAAATTCCAACAACAAGTACGCAAGGCCTGCGTGATAAATCGAGAGCTTTCCAACGAATGGAGAACGATTTTCGTCCGTCGAAAACTGAACAACTTTCATTTCCCTAGAAACGGCTTGGTTGTACGTGAAAATCATCAGACAAATTTCGTGATACATACGCGTCATCCCATCCGCGTTCCATTTCCGCGTCACCTTTTTCGGCTAGTTAGTCCTAGGCTAAAGCATGTTCCATGCTAAAATCAAAAACACTAACAGTAATAAGGCGCTGAATAATAGTATGAGATAAGAGTAGATTAGAGTGGGGTAGTTGTTGTTTGTTCTAGTTGTACGGGTTCGGCTGGTGGTGGGTAGCCAAAAGAAGAGGCGGCGAAATTGGTCGGTAGGTTGTAAATAAAGTAGGTGTTTTTAGTAGGTAGCTTAGGTGCTTTATTTATTTTTTATTTTTTGGAAAACTCCGAAAATGGAAGACATTGCAATAAAATGGAGGACATGTCCTCCCAAAGGATTCCATCTGGTAACCCTATACATAAGCTAAACATACATTACATACCTATTGCAAACCTATACATTACATACCTTACCCCCTCCCCGATCCCCCTCCCCCTCCGGGTACCAACTGTAGCAATGTTGGTCGGGAAAGTTTAAACGTAGCTAGGGTTACATATATTGGGGTTGAAGAAAACGGGACGCTCTAACCAGTACCTATTGCTTGGGGAAAAAACCCCGCAAATTATTACACAAAGGTTTATATTTATGTATTAGATAGCCCTTTAATTAAACGAAGTCTATTATTCATTATCTAAATATATCTGCAGAGGCATAGACGCGAATTTAACACAGGCTGACCCACCAACTGAAAATTAATGATATAAAACAAATAACCTATTTACGCTTCACAGCTCCTTTTATAGGTGTCGAAAGTTATAATAATCTGAATTCCTTTGGAATTATATCAGCTGATACGATTGTCATAGTTTATTATGTAATTTTTACTATGTTTCAACTGTTGCAATACATCCCATGTTGGTTTTTTTCCCAGTCAAAGTTGTAGCCTTTAGGAAGGAGGGCAAACCTATGAAGATACAGCTACCTGGGTGGTTTCTTTCGATTCTTTGGGATGATGTTATTATTAAACACCGTATATAGTAAACACCGTAGAACACTGGCAAAAAAAATTACCTTCCAAACTGAGTCTAAGGTGCATTATCGAAATATAACTGGACGATGTCACTTACCAAAAGTAAATTCTACACTACATACAGATCCATCGGTACATGGAGACGCCTTATTTTACCCCCTGTGAAATATGTGTTTTGTGTCTCAAGTTAAAAATATCTCAATTAAATTACCTCAGTCAGCTGATCAGAAAAGACCCAATCAATTCAATCGTCTCTTAGACGAGACTCTCTAGAACGATCAAGTTTGTCCCCCACCCCGGCAACTACTTGGAACCGTTCCCTACAAGAAGAACTGTGAGTTCTTCAATTCCGTTCAACCTGTTTAGTGGACATGTAGGTCAGAATGAAGTGTATAGTTTGGTGGTCTGGATGCTCGCAAGCTCGCATCTCAAAAATACATAACATCAAGTAGTCAATCCCTTAGTAAAAATGCAGATTAGTTGGATATGTAGATCAGAATGAAGTGTATAGTTTCGTGGTCTCATAACACAGGAACAGTTTAAAAAAGTAAATGTGACTTTTCATTTATGACTCATGAGCTGCTCCGCGTTGAACGGAATTGAAGAACTCACAGTTCTTCTTGTAGGGAACGGTTCCAAGAAGTTGCCGGGGTGGGGGACAAACTTGATCGTTCGAGAGGGTCTCGTGTCTCTTAGTGTCCCAGTGAGTCTCCATATTTAATTTCAACTTCCTAGGATGAACAGGGGAGAATATAGCTTACTGAGCTGGTTAGGAATGAGCCAGTCATTCCAATCGTCTCCTAATGTCCCAAGGAGTTTCCCTATCAAATCTCAACTTCTTAGGATGAACAGAAGAGATTTTAGCTCTCTCAGTTGATTAGTAAAACGCTGCAAATTATTTCACAAAGGTTTATTATTTTTTCAGTTGAGTTTGATCGTAGTTTTAGTTGGCTTGCGTACGTCATAAGGCCCGTCCAGACTCCTCGGCGTGTCCTATTTCGAGTTGCCACAACCTATACTTCTATAATTATATTATATACGCATGTTTATATTTCTCGATTTGAGCTCCTATCTATTCAAATAGTTATTGCCTTAATAATATCATTATCTAAGTACGTACGAAAAGTCGAGAGGATATGTTATTAAATATGCGTAGGAAAAGCATTGGTATTAACACACAAATATGACCTAAAAAAAAAACATATATTCATGCCTCGAAGGAACGCTGTACCCACCTCATGGTGCCGCGGTGTATTATATGGGTATAACACGTAAAAGTAATAAATATCCATTCTCCTACACCCCTCTGCTACGCCCCTGGTCACTCCAGCCACCACAAGGTGCCGCGGCGCCTCCTCTCACTCCACCCCCCGCTCACCCCCCTCACCACCCAAGCGTGCCAGGCGTGCGTCTAACACCTCTAACACTCAAAGTCTCGAAAATGACACTTTTTCGCCCGTTAAAGTGACAAAGTTTGAGGGGGGGGGGGGGGGGTTATAAAAATTTTTTGCTACACGATCACATAGGCTTATTATTGGAAATAATAAACCAAAAAGCCAATAACTGCAATCGTCTCTTAGTGTCCCAGAGAGTCTCTATCAAATCTCAACTTCTTAGGATAAACAGGAGACAATCAGCTCACTCAACTAATTAATGAATGAGCGAGTCTTTTCAATCGATCCCTAATGTCCCAGGGAATCTCCCTATCAAATCTCAACTTTGATTTTAGGTCACTCAGCTGATTAGAAAAGACCCAATAATTGGGTATGAACAACTTGGCATTGGGTATGAACAAAAATACAATTTGCAGTGATATGTGCAGTATCGTTACGTCTCCGAGGTCCTCGGAAGAATGTCCGGCGCTTGGGCCTCGAAAATGGAGCACCACTATGCCACTGCTGAAAAATTGGAATATAAACCAAACCAAGAGAGGAAAAGATGAAAAAATCGAGACCACACACGAACATTCATCTCCTTCCATTTGGCTCATCAACTCTTCTGCTGTGAACTGATACCCCTCTTCATTGTATCAAGATTCATTTAATAATGATTAACAGGACGTTTCCATTTGTTTTCGTCACGTCACGGTGGGGTTTTCTATTGATTTTCACGTACAACCAATGCGTTACTAGGGAAGAGTAACTCCCTTAGTTTTCATAGCAGGAAAATCGTTAGCCACTTTTTGGAATGCTCTAATTTTATCACAGCATCTCATAATCCCTAAGCTTCTGTAGTGTCAAGTAAAGCTGATATATTACGCTCAGTTATAAACTAATATTGCTAAGTAACCACAATGAACTAATAATGTGTAAAATTAATCATTATTAAATGATCTGACTGTAGAACCGTATTTCTACCTTCCGTTTTTTTTGACATGGATATGTCTTTGCTCTGGGGGGTCAACCAAAAATTTCCGTCACGCAAAAGTTGATGTCACAATTTCTAATGATGTTCACGCACAACCCAGCCGTTGCTAGGGGAATGGAACTTCCGCAGTTTTCATCGCACAGAAATCGTTCGCCACGAAAGCGCTTGATTTATGTGATAAATGTTCACATCTCAAGCTACCAATTTCCCCCTCCTTACGTACCTAGCTACATTACTGAACTAAGTTGATTGGACTATAAACAATTTTAATAAGCCGGTTACTAGGTATATTCTTAACGTAAAGCAATAGCATCATTTACTCCACTCCATAGGAAACATTTTCATCCTCTTGACAACAGTCGACTGTTAACAACAACTCATTGTAGTAGCTTCTCTCCACAGTTATTTTCAACATTTCTACAAGTAAACCGTTGTTTTGTTGGAATTAGTCGGGATGCGGCCCAGGGAAAATAAATGAAATTATTTCATTGATTGTTTTGACTTGGATATGTCTTTGCTCTGGGGGGTCAACCAAAAATATAAAAAAGAACTAAAAAAAAAAAAAAAAAAAAAAAAAAAAAAAAAAAAAAAAAAAAAAAAAAAAAAAAAAAAAAAAAAAAAAAACTCGAGACAACCGTTATGAAATCCCCAATCAAGTCATATCCATGTAACATGGTACCAGCTTGTAAAGCAGATAGTGGAACTCGTTTACGAGTTTCTGTTTGGTTTTTTTTTTTTTTTTTTTACTAGTCAACTTTATTGTAATAATTTCTTACATTGTAGTTGTGTATACATATGTAACAAAATAGGGATTATCCCATTACGTAACGTGTTGTGGGCTACTGTCCACTGAAATCAGAATTTCGCTGCTTTCGTCCCACTAAGTCAGAATTTTATATAATCACCGTGTCATATCAAAATATCGCATAGGTTACACCAGGTAACACGATCCTTAGTTCCGTATCATCGGTATCCATGTTGTCGTCCCAGATTAGTTAGTCCACATTCTGTGTTTAAATATAATCAAGTAACGAGTAGGTAAGTATAAATTGCGTCTTTGGTAAGTAGATTTCACAGTAAGTCTGGTGGGGGGTCGTTCGCGTTATTTGAGATGAGATCGTTCGAATGAGTGACCATACTGACCATGGTTGAGTGGAGTTTCCGGTATGTAGCACTCAAGACGTCAGCGACTTCAGTTATTTGCAGGTCTCTGTGCAGAAGAGAGTTTCGGACAAACCACGGCGCATCTGTAATTGTTTGGAGGACTCTGTTCGGGAACGTTTGAATGCGTTTTATTTGAGAGTTAGACGCAGATCCCCATATCTGGTAGCCGTAGAGCCATATAGGTCGATGAGTCGTTTAGTGTTCAATGGTAATGGGGAGTTCTTATGGAGAAGGATGGTAGGTATCTTATATTTATTTATTTCACGGGACGAGCCCAATTACATTCAATAAAATCAGTATGTCATTCTAACCAGGGGAAAAATGAATATGAAATGAATATAAAGTGGATATAAAAATGATAAAGGTAAGGTACAATGAAAGTTACAGAGTAAAAAGAAGCAATATCTCAAAAGGAAAACTGTCTCTAAGTATAAATGATAGGGGATGAGGAAAGTCGTGATTTTAACGAGGTTAGGGAGGAGTAAAAAAATCGAAATCGGGGTTCACAGTCAGGAAGAGGTTCGCACTGCGAGGAATTCTGCGTAGGGGTTGGCTTTTCAGGTAGTTTGTAGGAGAAAAAGGAACGTAAAACAGCACTTGCGAGCGGGTAGAGGTTTGCTGTGCAACAAGGTTGATCTTAGATAGAAGCGTAGGGCAGTCGATTTGGTTATAGCTTGAAAAGCAACGTGAGATCGGCTGAGCCACGACGCGTCTCCAGGGACTCCAGGCAGCACCGCTCACGAATAAACTCGTAATCAACATCGGCTGAGGGAATACCCATCTTGAAAGCAACAAATCGTAAGAATTTGTTCTGGACTCGCTCAAGCCGGTACTTGTGCACAGCGTATGACGGGCACCAGACGGAAGATGCATACTCCAGTATTGGAAGAACCAGGCTTTGCAGACCGTCACGATAGCAGGTATACTTGTGAATTCCCTTGTGTTCCTTTTCAGGAAACCAAGAATGCGCATAGCTCGGTTAGCAAGCCCCTCTATATGCCGTGAAAAACACATCTGTTCGTCGAAAAGCACGCCCAGATCAACCATCTCACTCGACCTTCGCAGGGGAGCATCGCCAAGAATGTAGTCAAAAATGAAAGGCTGGGCCTTGCGATGAAAGGTAACAACCGAACATTTAGCCGGGTTAAGGTGAAGGTGATGGGAGGATAGGAACCGGATTATAGGAAGGATATGGAAGATATGGCTCCAAACGAGAATCTGTTGAACTTGCAGGCCGTCCAGCAGGTATGTTGGAAAATTTGGTGCATATATTTCCAGTCCCTACTTATGAATATTTACATTGTTGGAGTAAAATTAGGAGAAGTTGGTGCAAGTACATAACTCTATGTGACTCGTAGCCACGCGATCTTGTTGTATATTGACCGTTGGCAAACACACCGCCCTTGTGCTCTCTTCCCCGCAATTGATATCGCCGTCTTGTAGTTGGTTTCCGAGATATTTCTGCTCCACGGGCATCGGGTGAAGCTCTGTAAGAGGACGCTGGCTCGCTGCCTTTCTCCTGATAAAAAACCAACTGCGTTGTCACCGGACGGATATCGATTTGATCCAAGAGGGACCCGGGAGGGGACGGCAAGAGGCTCTCAGCGGTGCAGGAAGGTCGGACGCCTCGGGCAACCGGCCCCAACACACTTTCAACTCGCTCCGGAGCCTCGGAACTCAACGTGTAAATATTCCAGAGGCTTCCGAAACGAATGGTAGCATGAAATACAAATACAATATTGTCACCAATTGAAAACGTCGTACAAGTTGGGTGTGGCACGGGCTTACAGCTTCCTCGTATCAACAACATTCAAGTGTAGATCATTGAAATGTTTTAAACAATCATAACCCACTAGAACATGAGTTCCATTCCATCACATAATGACTTTAGTGAGGGTGGTGGGGGTTTCTGATCGCTGCCTACAGTTTGTTCGTCTTTCAAACCGCACTTCTTTCTTCTAAACCCGTCTGCCACTTGGTAACTAAGATTTCTAAAGGCCGGTTCACACTAGCATTTTTTCCGCATTTTTTATGCCTAAACGTGAAGAAGAAGAAGAAGTGCTTTTTTCCAAGGTCAGCTTTTTCGACCATTGCGCATCCTGGCGGAGCGTTTTTAAACTCACTTGGGAAAATTAGAACACGTTTTAATTTTTACCTTGACGCACGAAAAATGCTGAACATAACCCTTGGGAAGGTAACGTTTCACTGGGAAACCGCGTTGTACCTTCCCGTTTTCATTCCAGTTCCAGTTCTCCTGAGCCAAAAATATTGTTCCTAGTTCCTTGCCGAAGTTTTCTCATTTTCTTAGTGCCGAACTTCTTTTCTTATTTCAGTGCCGAACTTCTATTTTTATTACGTTTTTGTTTGGTCGCGAGCCAATGCCTCACCTCGCATGACGTTAAGTAGGTAACAGCACCCCTCCGGCCACTAAAGAGACTGCACTAAACAAATGCCGAATCAGGTGAATGAACTGTAGAAGTGAAGTTTTTTGTTTGAGGATTATTGCCGTGCGCTCTTGCTTCTTTGTTGAGTTCAAATTACATACCTGTCTTCTTATATAAATATAATTTAAAATCGAATAATCATTTTTCGTTCTTGACCACGTTCCTAGCGGGAACAGTATTTTTATTATTATTATTGTGCGTCTTCATAGTATAATAACTTTGGAAGAACAAGAGTTGTCAAGACACTGTTTGAAAACACTAGGCACGTCAAACGTTACTTCAATATATCAAGCCCTAACTTGACAGGCTTAATAAAATTGCATTTCGCCAGAATGCACTGTTTTAGCAGTTATCTCTCTTCAACATTCACTGCTGACCTTGAAAAAACGCACTTTGCCTTCTTCACGTTTCAGCGTTTAGAATGCGGAAAAAATGCAAGTGTGATACGGCCTTAACTTGATAACGTTAAGATCCAGCGAGACGCGAAGCGTTCAATAAACCATTGGAACAAGACGCGACGAGATAAGTAACAAAGTAGAACTTCGGCTCAACATTGCCCGACCTCACTCTGTCGGCTCAAACTTAATTTTCTTTGAATATACTGGGAGGGGCATGGCCCCCTGAGTAACCTGTTGCCAAATATTTGACGCCTATTTTATAAGCTAAACCGAAGCGTCAAAATGCAAGTTTTCCGACTTCTTTTGGTGTATTATTTTCAATAATGACATGTTTTTTTCAATGAATTGGAAGGTTTTCGTGAAAAATGACCCTCTACATAAATTTGAGTTCGGGGCCGGTTTCTACGTATTTTTTCAGGCTGAATCGAATATTATCATTTGCAAATCTCTCCAACTCCGTTATAACAGAGTTTTACACTTTAACTCACGAATTTGTTGGTTCATTTGTTATGATTAATTTGATGTCTTTTAGGGGAAAACTAGATAGTCAAAGTGTAAAACTCTGTTTTACTCTGACAAAATACGAAGAAACCGGCGCCAAACTCAAATTTCTTTAGGTCATTTTTCACGAAAATCCTCGATTTCATAGAAAAATCCATGTTTTTCAACCTAAAAAAAATAGTTTTCTTCATTAATTCGCAAAGTAAAATAAAAATTGATTATACCGTTGGAAAGGGGAAATTCGGGGCAAGTTTTTTCCGTAACGTGCGCGGGAATTCAGGGGATTAAGTTTGCCGTCCTGCGATTTAAAGAATACAAGATTTTCAAGTTTTGAAAATGTTTTCACTTTGGTGTGAATTTGTGACTATTAACTTCGCATATTTTCACAGGTTAGGCAACCTAACCGATATAAAATTTAACGCTCTTTCCAACGGTTTCCTCAAATTTCCATTTGATTTTACTCGATATGGAAGGGAAATATAAAGGAGCACCGGTTTTGTGATGTAAAGTTGAAAACACGAAAGAAATCTTCAATCGTCAATGTCTCTAAAACAATGCCTCTAAAAAAGTCTAGGATGCACTTTTTGTTGCAAATTAGTTCTAAAATCAATCCCTAGGGGGTGTGGAACCAAAAGTGTTACACATATACAGTGATACATTATTACAATGCGTATCGAAAAAGTTGTTAACTCTCTATTTAAACATAAAAATATTGAATTTTTAAGTTAATCACTCTTTGTTAAATAGATTTGTTTTTCTGGAGATATCCGGTTTTTAGCTCACAATTTCTCACTGGGGACTGTATGACTGTATTGCAGAATATGTATATAAGTTTGTAATAATAGGCAGTCTAAAGAGAAATAAAAGAAAATAAATAAATAAATAAATTTAAAAAATTAAAAAAAGTTAAGGTTGTTTCCTGAGAAGTCAGTAATTGGTTCCAAGCATTTCAACGTTACGATTTTTGGGCTCTTAAAATCGTGTTGTTACATGTGATTTCATCTGAGATCATCAGAAGAGATGAGCTCAATATTTCATTGTATTTATGTGTGTTATTGAAAATTGATATCACTTCAATCGAATGAGCTCACCCGCTTGTACGTTCATCCGTTCGCTGTATTTTGCAACATTATAATTTTTCGAGCCATTACTATGAAATGGATTGAAACTAATGAATGAGAGAGAGACTTCATTCACTCATAAGAAAGAAACACTATTCGGAACAATATTGCTCGTCATAGGTTAGGACCCGTGTTGACGAGACAAGAGCTGCAGCTGCTTACACTTTAAATATAAATTAAGTCTTGCTTAGATTACCTAATATTTAGAGAGAGAGAGGAAAAAACTATTTAAATGCAAAAAAAAAAAAAAAAACTACATGAATAAAAAGAACTACCTATATGAACTTTGAGAAATGACTATTTGATCTTTGAGAACGGTGTTAACAAACGTAACTACTTATTACAATTGAGTTGGCTTTTTCTACTCAACCCTATGACCCATGAAATGACTTTTTTCCTATAAGCAGGGAGTGTAAGTTTGGCTAGGTCTTTTAACTCTTTTGTCAAAGCCCTATAAATTATAAAAACGCTGCAAATTATTAAATAATTGTTTATTATTTCTGAATCAGAAAGCCAGCTATAGTAACCAGCATGCTCTGGGGCTTTCGCCAGTCTCTTTTCTAGTATCCACCTCTGTTCTTCCTCTCACTCCACCCCCCGCTCACCCCCTCACCACCCACCGTGACCCCCTGCCAAGCGTGCCAGGCGTGCGCGCGTGCGTAAGTCTAACACTCAAAGTCTCGAAAAAGACACTTTTTCGCCCGTTTTTGGCCCAGGTTAAACGTTAGGACCAACTAGACCGCAAATGGAGTCTATGTGCGAAAGAACGGGTTTTTTAAGTCAATCCTTAGGCCTTTTATGGCCCTGACGGCGGACGGACATTTCAAATTTGGATTCTACGCACCTTGAAACGTAAAGTGACAAAGTTTGAGGGGGGGTTATAAAAAATTTTTGCTATACGATCACAAACATAGGTTTATTATTGGAAATAATAAACCAAAAGAATATACTGCGGGCTTCTAGTTGTGGCAGTAAGTCGGATACTGGGATATACCACGTTTCCCATTAATTGAAACCTGGTTTGATAGCCGTGGGGATTGCTGAAAACCGAAACTAGATGTTGATTTTTGTAATAATACAACAAAATAAATTTAATAAATAAATGTCGCAGCGATAGTAACTTAGCCTCTTCAAACACCCGGCTACTCGGGTACCTTCGGGGCAAGCCCAACATTATCTTTAGGAGAGTTTTTTGAGCGAACAACATAAATTTATTTTCTCAGTTCACTAACGGGGGAGGTGATGCCTAACTCGGCGAGGTCTTTTCCGGCCAAAGACCATCCGACGAAAAACACGCCGATCGCGTTCAACACGTGGGTGATCGCAATGTCCATCTCACGATGCGCGTAATGGGTTACCGCCAGTAGAAAACCAGCTGCTGCCATGAGCAGCACGTACTTTTCGTTTTTGAAACCTAAGTAAATCATGAGAATCCCACTAACGATGTGTGACGTAGGTGTCAAAAGCTTCCAATTCTCATCCAAGAAGTATTTCTCCACGATATCTGCAACAGATAAGTCATTTGATTAGGATTATGAAGCACTCCAGCAACAACTCAATAGATACATTTATAGTCCTGCCGAATCTCCTGAATTTATAGTTTCTCTGTAGGAATCGGAAAGGGGCTCTGAACATGAGTATCTCGAGGTAGAGAGCAGCACGGTTGTGTAGGACCGATTTGCTCTTCCTTTTAGCGAATTTTAGAAGAAAATTAAGCTATTGCTCTCCCCTCAAAATTTGTAGAATGAGATTTTTTGAAAAAATTGTATGCAGAAATCCGTTTCATGCTATTCTGAATCATATTCTGAAGTTTAACGCATTTTTTTAATGTATGTATGTATATATGTATGTGTCATTCAAGACGATAACTGTCCGTAGAATTGTGCTAGAAACTTCAAACAAATTTTAAAATATTAAGGACACAAAACGAAAGTTTAAGTTCGTTGTACAGCATGATCGGATTACATCTTCGGGTTGAAATTATCAAAAATGTAGTCAAAAATTTCAAAATAGACTATTTTTTTGCGATTTGTTGTGGGAAATAATTTTTTCAGCATACTAACATGTGGTATATTCGGAATCAGCGTAAAACCTCCTATAAGAATATGTATCAAGTTTTCAAAAATTTCAAAGTTGAAAAATTAGTCAAAAATCGAAATAATGCCGTTCGCTAGTTGTAAAAATCGGTAATATTTGCATGAAACAATGTCCAAATTCAGATTGAACTACTCTTATGGGAGTATCCCTGTATAACCAATCCTAGAACCATGCTGTTTAAAACGTAGGTACCTAGTAGGTGCTTGTTAAAAAAAAAAAAAAAAGAAAGTAATCACAACTGAAACACACCCACCCCACCACCACCATTTCACTCTGTGAAATCCATGTTTGTCTATCAAAATCATTAACTAAAATTTCTCTACACGATCAATAGTGACTGAAATGTCGAAGATTTCTTCAAAAATTCGCTCATGGGGTCATGCTGTATGAGTGGACTTTGTTGCCTATTATGTTAGTTTTCTCGACCACTTGCATAATAATGAAGTTGAGGATTAGCGAGGGTTGGTCAATAATTCAATAAAATCGTCTACGCCGTCGTTTCGTTATATTTGTATAGCATCTTCAGGTCTTAGTAGTGGATCATGAAAAATTTTAGGTCCTCATTGCACGTTATACAATCCTTGCTGGACACATTGTACTTGTACACTATTTTCATATATGCTAACTGGAGACTGTTTATCATAATAGAAACTTGATAATTATGATGAAAATTATTAAAGAGGATACATATTGCATAGAAAAATAACACGAGGGCTTGTTTGTTTCATGAGCGCCTATGACCGCAGTACCGAAGGAAGCTACTGAATGTTCCGTTTCTTACCAGCATCACAACTTTCCTGCTTGAAATCATCAGAGAGGAAGTGGCTCCAGCATACTCTTGCTGATTTTAGAGGGACGGCTATTAGAATAGATTCAGGGGGGTGTAGTATGAGAAAAAGAATGAGCAAAAAATAAAATAAAATGAAATAATTGCATACGAATCCGTTCCAGGCCATAATAAGACCGAATCTGTGTAAAAAAGTTCCAGTCATACTGCACGATCATATGAGCGAATTTCCATAAATTATCGTATTACAATTATGTTTAAACATTGTTTCGAAAATTCAGGACTTTGAGTGCTAAGAAATTGTTAACTAACTAGGTATTTCTTGGCAAAAAAAACTCTTTCTGACTAGTATTCTGCGATCCAAAAAAGATTTTGGATTTAAGCTTTTTTTTGCAGTTTTTATCCATTATTTGGTAAATATGAATTAAATTAAAGTACATTTTTCTGCATACATTTGTGCATAATGTTTCTAATGTTCCAGGTCATCGTTGATAATCTTATTTTGACTACAATTCTACCAAACAATATAAATTTGACTATTTTTAGTGGTTTTTTAACACATTTGTTTGAAATTTGAGTTTCACCAAAAACTTAACTTAATTTCGAAAACAATTAATATTATCGGAGATTATATATCAACGTCTTTCACCAAAGCGTCGTACGAGTTTAAACCCCTACTAAGGTGGCTCAACCTTAAACTCATAAAATCCAGCCAGTCGCACTTGCTAATTTCCGTTAGCCATGATAACAACGATATCGACCAATATGGCCGCGTACCAACAGCTGTTTGCTTGATTCACAGTTAAAGTTGATTCAAAATGAATTCACGCAATTTGGGACTTGGATTTATATGTTATGCCTCGTATTATATGAGAAGCATGTCCTTCGAAGATGCCCGGGGAAGATCCGACGGCGGATTCCGCACTTCGAGGAATCTTACGACATCGAGTTTCGGTGGAGATTCCGACTCGCGACTCCGACAGTTCGGAAAGTCCTCGAACTCACAGACTCTCACATGGAGGTCCCGTTGGACAGGAGCGTTGGAAATGACTTTCACAATAAAATTGATGAATTATAATACAAAAATGATATAGGATGATAGGAAAATAACGTATATAGTAGATGACGATAGCTAGTAGTATTAGAATGATGAATAGCGATTCCTTGTAGAGTAGGTAATTCAATCAGCTGATTTATTGCCCCGGTGTTCCTATTGCCCAACTTTTTAGCGAATTTTATTGGACAGTTGGGCTAAACTCCATTGGGGAATCACCGTTATTCCAAACTCGGTATAAACGAATTTTGGGTTGGTGAAAGACGCCAAGGTTTAATCCTTGAGATTATTTTTAATGGAGTTTTGCTAATCTTCGTTAAATATGTTTTTGGTGAAAGTGGGCCTAAATACGTCAATTCATTTACTTCGTATCGGATTTTCGTCCAAGCGATTAGAGAGTTCCTAGAGATCTGTCGGTCTCAATACGGCATGCGGTAACGAGAAACATTTACCGTACCTTAAAGTCACGTCAAGTCCTTAACGGATCTAGTTGTAACGCTAAATCCATGGAATGAGGAAATTATCCCTTGGAGGTTATTTGTGTCCATGGAAGAAGGTTATTTTAGACAATTATATTTTTCCCGGATTGCGATCCGTTACCGTAACTGTACGGAAGGATGCGTCTCCGTAACTCATTGCGTTAGAGTTACGGCGCCGGATTGTCAATACCGCACGACGTATTGTGTTTTACGGATCTACTGGGAACTCTCTGGAACAACTCTGGAACTCTCTGAGGAACACACACAAAACAACTGATCACACACAAAACAACTGATTAGGGATGCTAATCGATTTTCAATTAAATCGAATAATCGATTTTTTACCTCCGATTTCCGATTTTTTTGCAATCGACTAATCGTACCGATTTTTATCCAAAAATCGATTATTTTTGTGAAATCGATTTTCATTGCGGTGTTTGTTTTCTGTATTTTACTACTCATTGTATTGTATGTGTACCTACGCAGCAGACCCACGAAAAGGAGAGAATAGACAACAGCAAAGTATAAAAAACCAACAGGTTGGCTTTTAAAACAACACTTTAAGTATAAAACAACACCTTTCCTTCCTCTCTTCAAAAAATAAAATAAAATAAAATAAATAAAATAAAAATAATGCCAATAAAAAAACTTCTAATTTCAAAGACATTAAAAATATACATTTCAAAAAGTAAAGATACATTAAAGCAGGAAAACAGAACTAAACAGGTTAAACCCCCCCAAGCAAATATAGAAAAGTTCCAGAAATCATTCACGTTTATAGCCCCACGCCTGTACAATTTACTACTGTGCAAAACAAACACACACACACAAAACAACTGATCACACACAAAACGACTGATACCACCTCCTCCGAACCTCCACTAGAGCGAACTGGTGTCGTTTCAAAAGAGTTGAAAAGAGTGTAACTCTACACACAAAACTGTGTTTCATCTCTATTAAGTGCATCGACCTGAAAATTTGTAGTTGGGAGTTTTCATTGGCGCAAAATTCAATTCTCAGCTCAAAAATAAGAAATTCCCTTTGAGAAAGTAGCCCATGTCTCCAATACTTACCAATAGCTGGAGGGACGAGGTTGACGAGTGCCAACGTGTGATCGACGTTATTCTGGAGGCAAACCTCAACCATGAAGAAATCCAAGGCTGCGACCCGCGAAACGAAAAACGCGTGTCCGTACGCAGTCTTCACTTGATCCATAAGCGAATGATTATTCTGGGACCCTTCCATGCCCGCTATCACAGCCGCCAGAATGCCAGTAACCAGAAACATGATATCAGCGATTATACCGTAAGGCCCCTCCAACGATTTCGTCACAAGCGAGTAAATACAAACGATGGCGAGCACAGCACTGCAAGCTAACTCCTTCTGCTGCATTGTTGGTAAGTATCAAACCACCTGCTAATCACGATTAAATTTTGTTGGTATTTATGGAATTAAATTTTTTCTTAACCTAAATGTTTTTGTACAGTAATTTCAATGAAATAAAAATGAAGTTTATTGTTGCTATGCTTCGATAAATAATGCTATCATGGTAGTATGCATCTCAGCAACTATCCACGTGTTTTGAATTTTTTCGTAACGCGGAATTATAACCGACCCAGCCATGAGACATATATATTAAGAAGGGAACCCTTAAGATTAAATTCCTTAAAAAGGTTAAAATCCTTAAGACTGGATTTTACCACAGAAGTCTTGGCTCGAAAGAAAAATACTTCTCATACTACTACCTCCTAGGTAAACATCTTGGATCCTTCAACAATGAACACAGCCTCCTACTTTCTATTAGTAAACATTTCGGAGATAAGATGGTAGAAGCAGTTTGATTCGTCTTATCAATTCGGCTAACGAATTTTTGGATAAGCTATTAGAGAGTGATCAATTAAAGTCTAATTACATATATAAAAGTAGTATAAACAACATAGCAAGAAAATCAGACAACCAGCACGTAACGACGTATGATATCTCCTAGTTACCCTAGACAACAGCTAACGTCCACATCAACATACACTCCACGACCAACCCAAAATTTTAATAACACATCAAATTCTAATTGGCGATCATCAAATAACCCAAAACAAAGTTATAGTCCAAATCGAAACATGGCAAATCAGAACATGAAGGTTCAATCTTTCGACGCAAATCATTTATCTTCAGAAACAAATGAAGAAGAAGGTGCGGTAGGGTTTACTTCGGATAACATTTATTCCGAACAAATAAATCCAGACATGAGTCATTCTTCAAAAACCAACCGAAAAAACGAGGAGAAGAGATCATCATAAAATCTATTTTTTAATAAACAACCGCATTTCGTGAATACTATGGTAGAAAACCTTTCAGAAGAGGGAGATGATCCCCATACTCAAATAACCAAGAAACCACAAAATGTCCTATAATTCCCATTCAAATTAATACATGGAAAACAATAGCATTATTAGACAGCGGTAGTGAAGTGTCATGCATCAATGAACAATTTTTTAATACTAACACATCTTTATTAAATAGTTGTTCATGACTACCCGTGCAAAACGTCATTGTTAAAACAACAGTGGGCAAGACGACTGGTCAAATTAAATAACGAGTGTTACTCACTTTAAAATTGAAATCAATCGAATATGACTTTCCCTTTCTTGTTATACCTAATTTAGCAAAGAACGTCATCACTGGAGCCGATTTCCTTAATTATTCGAAAATTATACTGAACTTTGCCACTAGACAAATCCAAGCTAGCGATAGAGGAAATGAAAAAACAATCGAGTTCCTCGATTAAGAAGACTCTATTAATATTAAAGAAGTTCAGAAATTTCAAATGATATCAATAGGTGAAAGTACTGTCGAAAATAAAATAGGGGTCGATACTAGTGGGATGGAAATCTCTTTGGAACAAGGTCGAATTTTCGATACGTTTTTAAGCAAATACCAAGATGTTTTTAAAGAAGAACCCGGTCTAATGAGACATTATCATCACCCACTCAAGTTATTAAATGATGACTCTTTTTTTAGAAAAACCTATCCGATTCCTGTACATGTAGAAAATGCAGTTTTGGAAGAGATTACAAGGATGATAAAATTAGGTGTGATTGGAAGAAGTGATTCTCGTTACATTAGTCCACTTATCGTAGTTAGAAAGAAAGATGGAAAAGTAAGGTTATGTTTAGATGCCAGGTTACTAAATCAACGTCTTGAGCCCCACGTTGGGCGCCAATTTAACGATCCTAGGTAATATTTAAATAGCGTACCTTCAAAATGATTCTCTGGTCGTCCTCCTCCTAGGCAATCTTCGTCGTCACCTGCCTTTGCAGTTAATTCAGCGAACTTCTCCGGATATGTTGAGCGACCTTCGAATTGTAGAGTTCAAATGTAGTTCAAGTGTAGTTCAAATGACGAGCTTAATTAACTGCTTCAATCTTCAACTTCAAAGGAATGCGGCAACGGTTTTCACGGGTTTTCGTGCAGACTCTCTCAGGCGATCTTCTCGTAAAACCCAGAATCTTAAAAAAAAACCTCCTCCTTTTTACTTTTTCCCCAAGACAATAGTTTTTTCCGCGATCTCCTTTTTTTTCAGCCTTGACTACTGTCCACATCGTTACTGTTGTTTCGGCGCTAGGTACTAGGTATCGCCACACAGCCATGAGGCATAAATATATATTAAGTAGGTAACGTTAAAAATATTGATCGAAAACTGCCTTTGAAGTTTAGAATGATTTTCCTTTATTATTTTGACATTGAAAATGTCTTAGTCGACGGGTCAACCGGAAATTTTGTTACGGAAATTTAGTTACGCAAAGAAAAAACGTCACGCAACCTATAAACAAGTTAGGTGTTTTTGACATTTTATGTCTTTGCTATGGCACATAAACTAAAAAAACGTCACGGAAAATTGCTCACGAAAATATTTTGATGATTTCCACTTACAACCGAGTCGTTGCTAGGGAAATGGTACTTCGTCGTTTTTCATCCCACAAAATTCGTTCGATTTTTATCCAACCATATTTATGTTAACTACTGCGAAGTGCGTGGCCAACAAGCTGAGTTATGAGCAAGGTTATTTGAATAATTGTGTACACTCAGGTGATCATTCTCAATAATTGATATTGTGAACATCATTGCCACCGCTTGTTAATTTATTTATTATTTATTTATTAACGGGCTAGCCCAATTCACAACAGCATAACAAAAGTTGCAATTCAGTGTACACAAGAATTTTCAATTTTGAGAAAAACAACATGAAAAAGAACAATTTTACCAGAAACAGCAATAATATAACAGTAATAATATGACATAATGATATAATATAACAGTAATCATATAACATAACAATATATAGAGAAATTTGGATATAATAGTCAAAACAAAGCGGGAGAAGAGAGCACTAAAGTTTTTAGAGATGAAAGGGGACAATTGAAAAAGTCAAAATCAGGGTACAAATTTAAGAAAAGGTTTGCAGAACGGGGGATGCGGTGCAGTGGTCGATTTCGAAGATAGTTTGTCGGTGAGAAAGGGGTGTGGAAAATTCCAGGCTGACGACTTGAGATGCGAGGGATGGAGAGTCGAATCTCCGCCAGCAACGGAGGACAGTCGATACCGCCATTTACGAGCTTGTGGAGAAATGACAGGTCAGCCATGCCACGCCGCACTTCCAGGGGTTGGAGTCTGCAGATCCTGAGGAGTGATGGATAGTCCACGTTTTCCGAAGAAATTCCAAGCTTAAATGCAATATACCGCAGGAATTTATTTTGAAACCGCTCAATTTGATATTTATGGACTGCATAGTAAGGAGACCATACCGTTGAGGCATACTCCAGCTTAATTAACAGCTTAATCTCTGATGATTTCATTGAGCTGGTGTTTCGATGATTTGATTCATAGCAGGTGATCCAAATATTGCGAGAACGGTTTGATTTGTGAAGCGGTGGTTAAATCATTTTAATAGTTAATTTCTATGCTTCTGTAATTTCTTATGTAGCCTCTTTAGGACATTTACTTGACGATGCCCAGGGTCTGGATCAGATGAGTGGCTCTTAAAGCTAACTTCTATGTTTTACACTCTAGGAAGCTGTAATTTCGTATGTAGTCTCTTTAGCACATTTACGTGACGATGCCCAGGGTCCGGATCAGCTGAGTGGCTCTTAGAGCTTGTATATGAGTCTGCAACACATATTTGTCTTCAACTAAAGACATAAAATGTCCCAATGTGTTGCAGACTCGTATGCAAGCGTTTCGTTTGGCGAACAGCCTTTATAAAATGAACACACAATGATACCAGTTAGAAATGTATTATTTTTGAGGTTTTGAATACTTTATGTGAGTTCCGTTTTTTAAAAAATATTTTAAATAATTTCAATGATCTATACATTCATGTTACGGATACGAACGAGGAAGCTACACCCATTTATGAAAAATTAAAGTTCTAGTCATGTAGCATGATCGTATGAGCGAATTTCCGTAAATTATCGTGTTGTATTAAGTTACGTTGATATGAAATTTGAACACTTTGATAGCAAAGAAATTGTTAACTATACCATTTTTATGGCAAAAATAAATAGTTTAAAATTATAAGTTGCGAGAAAAAGAAGATTTTGGATTTTAGCTTTTGTGTAGTATTTCTCGATTTTTTCAGCATAAATTTATGAAATTAAGTACATTTTTCTGCATTCTTTTGTGCGAAAAAATTTTAGTGTTCTACTTCAACTTCGTTTGGCAAAAGTTCAGTTGACGAAATATGAATGTATACATTTTTAGCAGTTTTTAGTGATTTTTTTAGCACTTTTTTATATTTAACCAATTTAATGTGCTCAAAAAGTGCTGGCCAACGAACTCATCCTTTCATTTGGATGCTTCATTTTTTGGTGCAAGAACGAATTTTTATCTCAATCCTAAGGAGAGCTATCGTCTAGAATGACACACACGCACACACACACACACACGCACGCACACACGCGTACAAACACACACATATATATACATATATATATATATATATACACACACATATACTTATAAATACATACATATGAAAAAGCGTTAAGCTCTAGGATTCGTTTCAGAATGCCTCCAAACGAATTTCGATGAACAAATCTTTCAAAAATTTTGATCTTAAAATTGGTGGAGCCATTGCAATAGCTTCAATTTAACGGTGACTCGCTAAAAAATAACATGTTAGAAAATGTGGGGAGAGAGGTGACATTACAACTAGACTCGTTCACTCAATATAACGAGCTTCGCCTTGTAAAACAGTCTCTACCAAATGATTGATGGCAGATTGTTATCACTGTGTTCGTAGATGAATCGTACCTTACATTCAGTTCTCATCGTTAATGATTCTCAAAAGGGAATAAGATGCTCAGGCAGAAATATCACGAAATGCAAATTTCCGCTTTGGAAAAAAAAAGGAGTTCGGAGAAGTATAATGGCACTAGAAGAGCGAAAAGGCGTGGAAGGTCTCCAACTCCCATAAAAACTGGATTTACGGGATCCAGAGGGGTTTTTTCGCTGCCTGGTTGTCTTTCTTTTCTCAATTTACATGCTAATACGGGAGATCGAGATAGGAGCCGCGACCAGCCGATGCCGAAAGAAGGGGAGTTTTTCAGGGAGGTAAGCTACGGAAAGAGAACAACGATATATTTTTCGACTGAATACAGTAAGTTTTGCTCTGACTTTAAGGATGAACTCGGCTAACGGTACAGACCGTAATCCCTGCGGTAAGGAGGCATCTGGCGTTACTTCCATGACTTGGGAGTATCCATGGGACTATGTAGGAGCAGAATGGAGGAAATGGCGGCCTTGGGATCCAAGCTGATTAGATCTTTCAGTCACAGATGCTAAAGCACACTACAATGAAGGCTGGACAAGAGAGTTTTTAGCAGAACCAATGTCCACTCCTTTGCGTTGGACATGGTGCTAAAGTAAAATCGTTTCGTTTTCTTGACACGATATAAGGTTATGGGAAAAAAATTAAAATGGAGAGCAAAATGTCAAAATTGTATTTTAGGCTATCATGCCTGACTTATGTACTTTCAGTTTCCACAAATAAACAAGCCAAAGGATGAAGGGAGAGCTGGGAGCTAAGAAGGGGTACAGATCTTGTCTGTATGGGGATCTGAACCCTTTAATGTTACTGAGTTTAGTACAGCGCTCTTTACAGCTCATTTCAGCTCTGCATTTGTAAGAAGTATACGTAAGGCAAACGTCATATTATGATATAATTTCAAGAGAGCGACATTCATAATGGAATGGAAGTAGTTTCACAACTGTGACAGAGTTCCCGTCAGAATTCCAGAGAATGCGCTGCCGTCGCTCCGTTTTTACCCTACGGGCGTCGGGCGCCTCTTCCCGTAATATCGAGCTGCTAAGTTCGGCGATGGATGGCTGATCCAAGAACTGGAAAACCAATCTACTCCAAACATAGCACATTAATGCTATTAGTACGAGTGGTATCTCTCTCACGAGATACTGTCACTCTCCTCTCTCTAGAGGATTCAGGGCCCCATTTCACCTCTGGGGGGCGACCTAAATCCTTGATATGGTAGCAGAGCATGGTTAGGATTATGGACGGCTGACGCCTAGTAATCCGATCCACTATTTTTGGGGCGTTAATGTTTCAGAAGAAACATGGCCCGGGTTTTCCATAAGGAATTCCCATTATCACCCTTTGGTATACAAATAATTTCATTGGTCTTTGACTTATAATTTCTCAATTTTTCCCCTCTTATAATTTCAATTTCATACCTATGGTATACCTGGCCTTTGCCATTTTTATTATATACTAGCCGCTCCGGCTCGCTACGCTCGCCTCCACGTCCAGCCGGGGGGCAAGCCCCCCGGACCCCCCATTAAGTTGCTCGCTTCGCTCGCAACGTGTGGCGTGTAGGGAATATTGCTCGCTTCGCTCTCAAAGTCTGGCATGTAGGATATGTTGCTCGCTTCGCTCGCAAAGTCTGGCATGTAGAAAATGTTGCTCGCTTCGCTCGCAAAGTATGGCATTTAGGGAATTTTACTCGCTTTGCTCGCAAACGGTAGATCCCTAAGGGTAGGTTTAACTTCTGTAGGGGATGCTGCTCGCTTCGCTCGCTTGAGGAAGTTATACTGCCCACCCAACTTGGCAGACGTTTTTTTCTGTTGGGGAATTCTTACTTACAAATTAAATCTTATAAAACTACGTGGAACCACGAAAAGTTTATTAGGGGATGTTGCTCGCTTCGCTCGCAAGTCCGTATTTATTCTGTAGGGGATGCTGCTCGCTTCGCTCGCTTGAAGAAGTTATACTGCCCACCCAACTTGGCAGACGTTTTTTTCTGTTGGAAATTCTTACAAACAAATTAATTCTTATAAAACTACGTGGAACCACGAAAAGTTTATTAGGGAATGTTGTACTGCCCACCCAACTTGGCAGACGTTTTTTTCAGTTGGGAATTCTTACAAACAAATTAAATCTTAGAAACTACGTGGAACCACGAAAAGTTTATTCGGGGATGTTGCTATGTGTAGGACAAAGTCCGTATTTATTATTTGAAATGGCTCTCGCTTCGCTCGCAAGGTATTGCGTAGAAGTGCAAATGGGAACCCCCCTGTGAGGGTCCCTTCAGGTAAGCAACGTTGTGTAACGGCGGCCCGTGGTCGATTAATTTCTGATGTTAAACGCTTCCCTCGCAATTCCCCTCCCAATTTGACCTACTTTCCGTCACTTTTTTCGATATCCGACTTCGGATTCAGATTCGGCGGGATCAAAGCTGTATTTCGCCCGCGAAAACCGTTCCGAAAAACGTACCTTTATGGGGTATATTTTAATCGGAAAAAACCAAGTTTTTCGGCGGACTTTTCGAGAAAACGGGTCCGTACTCTCGCATTTTTTTAACGCATTTCCCGATACTTTTTTCGCGATCCGATCGCGCCGTCGTCTTCCTCGTAGGAAAACCTACGAAACCCGTATTTTTCCGGAATCGTCAACGGCCGTTTAGAGGGGTAGGGGAAGCGGGGAAGTCCAAAAAGCGCACATTAATTATTACTTCGACCCCCCTCCCGCCCTACGGCCCATGGTTCGGGTGGGATTAGAAAATTTTAAATTCGCTTATACACCCTATCGGAAAATCCCAAAAAGATCCCCCCACTCGTAGACTCCCCCCACTCAGCCGTTTGGCCGTGCATAGACACGACAGAGCGACAGACAGACGGAGTTTCATTCTTATTAATAGTACTAGATTCTTTATACACGGGCATTGTTCCCAACTATTAATTCAAGGGCATTGTTCCGAATTATTATTTCCTGGGCTTAGTTCCCAATTTGAGTCTCCAACGTTGGGCACATATTTTCCTAAAGGTATAAGTCTCCATAGTTGAGCCACAGTTTATTCCCGATTGTTCCAATCTTTGATTGGGGGTTGATTACCTAAAGCCTAGTACGCACTGGGATTCTTTGTTCGGACTCTTTGTCGCGGAGCTGCGTCTCGGACTCATTTTCATGCATCCGGGACGCTCCGCGACATTGAGTCTTGCATCTCGTGTGTTGCGTTTTAGTATTTTTTGAGTTCCATACTGAATGGGATTCTATACACAATGTCGCGCAACATTGAGTCAGTGCGTACGTGAACATCGAACAAAGTGGGCCTCTCACCGGTGTATCTTCGTTGTTATCGCTTTGTAGTTATCGTTGTTATGCTTGTAGCTGAAAACAGATAAAAATTGTTAATTTTTTTTTAGCAGAATTTTAGTCAAAAGAACTTTATTAGGTAACAATAAACTAGAAAAACAAGAAATTTGTGCTGAAAAAATTAGGAACTTCAATTTCATTAACATTTGTCGAAAATGGGTAAAAACGGCTTGAAGAAAAAAAAAAAAAAAAATTGCTAAAACATTTTTTAGGTTAAGTTTATTTGCCACAAAATCGGTTGTGAACATTTCCTCCGAGTTAAAATCCTAAATTTTCAAAACAATTTAACAATACCTATATACTAAGATAATTCACGAAAATCCGCCCATACGATTATGCTGCATGACTGGAACTTTTTACTAACTTATTAAGTCGTCTTATAAAATCGATTTGACATCAAATAGCTGGATTATCCAATTAACGCTGTTTCCAACGGTGGTCATATTTTTGATTTTGCAGTGATCTCAAGTGGAGTTATGGTCGTTTGAAGGTGGAAAACATATCTTAAAAATGAAATTACTCAGAAAACAAAGCATTAAAATAAATCTCTAACAAGTACTTTCGATCAGAAATGAGCTCTAGAATTTACCCATGAAGCATCATTACACCCTTCTTAGTGGTTGGCGCAGATGGGCTATCTAATGCAGATATAATAAAACATCATGTAGCATTTTTTTTTTTACTCCGTAGAGCTATGTAAAGTGCTAATGCAATCCCCGAAAGCGCGACCTCGTTTGACATGGCTCAGGTTCAAACGAGATGCGTACACGATTTGCAGAGCGACAATGTCGCGGGGCAAAGAATCTGAGACATGAATCCGAGCGTCTGCAACAAAGAGTCCGAACAATGAATCCCAGTGCGTACTAGGCTTAATGAATACTTCTTATGAAGATTCATTGACAATCAATCCTGTTTTAATTTCTCTTTTCTCATCCTCAATCGCCAATGCAGCTATTTATTAATGAGCATCAGTTCTCAGCCAGTAAGCTATTCCACCTGGTTCACATACTTGCTCTTCAATCAAGTATGTCTTTAAGGGGGGGAGTGTGACAGAGTTCCCGTCAGAATCCCAGAGAATGGGCTGCCGTCGCTCCGTCGGGCGCCTCTTCCCGTATTATCGAGCTGCTAAGTTTGGCGATGGATGGGTGATCCAAGAACTGGAAAACCAATCTACTCCGAACATAGCACATTAATGCTATTAGTACGAGTGGTATCTCTTTCGGGATACTGTCACTCTCCCTCTCTCTCTCGAGGATTTAGGCCCCATTGCACTTCTGGGGAGCGACCTAAATCTGGGGGGCGACCTAAATCTCGGGGGCGACCTGAATCCTTGATACAACACGGGATTAGAAAGGTATGGAATAGTGTTACATACTTCGTACTGGTCTCGTGTTAAAAGTTGTAGAGCTCTGCAGTAGTAGGCAATGGTCGTGGTTCTGTGTTCTTATATAGAAATGAAATGAAAATCATGGAAGTCCGTTTGAAGGAAATGTTCCCAGACCACATTAGGAGAATAACAATGGTGATTATTGTGTAATTGGCTAAAACTCAATTTCCTAATTCATTCGTCTTCTAATGTCCCATCAGAGAGTCTCCATACCATACGAACTAAAACGAACTAAATAACTCGCGACGAAATTGTGGAAACCCATTTCAAAACGGAAGTTAGTGAAAAACGTTGCCTATTTCCACGAAAAATAAAGAGTTACAATGTTAAATCGATTTCGACGGTTAGGCCATCATCAGTAACAAACAATAAGGAGTATTGTTTGTTACTGATGATGGCCTAACCGTCGAAATCGATTAACATTGTAACTCTTTATTTTTCGTGGAAATAGACAACGTTTTTCACTAACTCCATACTATATTTGAACTTCCTAAGCAAGAGAAAATTTAGCTCACTCAACTGATCAGGAAAGAGCCCCTGAGTTTATTCATACCTTGATGTACCAGTGAGTCTCGCCAATCAGATTTCAACTTCCTAGAATGAACGGGAGATAATTTAATTCGCTCAGCTGATCAGTTGGTCGCAGCGGGAAAACCCCAAAAGGCACCACGTCAGGTCAAATGTAGCCTATGTTTCAAATTTCATTAAAATTGGCTGAGGAGAACTGGTACAAGAAGGTGGGGAAAAGACGAGAAAGGTAATACTAGAAGAAAACGCTGCAAATTATTACGCAATGGTTTATTATTTCTGTGTTAGATAGTCCTTCTACGCAGATCATTGGACTATAATTATTAAACACCGTATGTAATATATGATCAGAACATGGCGCATCACGCCTCTGAGAAGGGTTCACACTTTTACAGTTCCAGGACCACGTAATTTTACGTTTCACAGTAAAGATGTTTAAAAAACGGGTAAATGATGCTTGAAGTAATTTACATTAACGCATGCGCAGAATGGAGTAATGATTTGAGAAAATTGAAATTGGTAGGGTACAATTTACAGATAACCAACAAATTCCCAGAAAATGTAATCAGAATCTGATGAAAACTAGACCTTGTTCGCGGACATCGACTAGTCAATCCCTTAGGTAGTCGAAATTCGGATTAGTTGTACATATCGAAGAGAACCTGTATCATAGGGTGATGGAACGATAACAGAGGGGGAGGAAGCTATTTGTCAACTAATCTGAATTTTTATTAAGGGGTTGACTGAATAAAATGTTACGGAAAAGCTTTTTGAACGTTATTGCTGTTACCTAACGCTATATTTTCGTGGAGAGGGGGGATGACAGTTTTCTCTAGGCGATTCTATAGTACACCCCCATATTTTAGCGAATTTTTGAAGAAAATTAAGCTATTGCTCTCGTCTCAAAATTTGTAGAATGTGAATTTTTGAAAAAAATTTATGCAGAAATCCGTTTCAGGCTATTCTGAATCATATTCTGAAGTTTAACGCATTTTTTTAATGTATGTATGTATGTATATGTATGTATGTATATATGTACGTATATTTGTATGTATGTATAAATGTATGTGTCATTCCAAACGATAACTGTCCGTAGAATTGTGCTAGAAACTTCAAACAAATTTTAAAATGTTAAGGACACAAAACAAAAGTTCAAGTTCGTTGGCCAGCATGATCGGATTACATCTTCGGGTAGAAATTTTCAAAAATGTAGTCAACAATTTCAAAATAGCCTGTTTTTTGCGATTTGTTGTGCGAAATAATTTTTTCAGCATACTAACATGTGGTATATTCGGAATCAGCGTAAAATTTCCTATAAGAATATGTATCGAGTTTTCAAAAATTTAAAAGTTGAAAAATCAGTCAAAAATCGAAATAATGCCGTTCGCTAGTTGTAAAAATCGTTAATATTTGCATGAAACATTGTCCAAATTCAGATTGAACTACTCTTATGGAAGTATCCCTGTATAAACAATCCTAGAACCATGCTGTTTAAAACGTAGGTAGTAGGTGCTTGTTTAAAAAAAAAAAAAATAAAAAAATATATATATATATATATATATATATATATATATATATATATATACATACATATATATATGTATAATCATAACTGATGAGTTTACTCTGTGAAATATTCCGTCCTACGATTCTCTCGGTCGCTCTCTTTAATTTTTTACGCTCAACTGTTTTAGGACTAGATGTAGCTTTAATACTGACTATGACTTAGAAAATATCAGCCATGAAATTATGAAGAAGTTCTATTTATGTACGTACTAGCACGCAGACCCAAGGCCTCGCTCCGCTCTGCCGTCAATAGTGACTGAAGTGTCGAAGATTTCTTCAAAAATTCGCTCATCTGGTCATGCTGCATGACTGGCCTTTTTTTTTTTTTTCGGAGTAAAATCTAGAACGTATGCTATTAAGTTGGCGAAAAATGGATTTAATGGGTGGAATGTTAAAAGTTTTCAAAACCACCCTGAACGCGAAAAAAAGTTTGATTTCGTAAGAGATATACGCTTTTGTGATAATGAGGGAGGTCTTAGAACACCCCCTGATTCTAAATTAAGTCCCCTTTCTGTGGAGGGATCTTTTGATCAGATATAAGGTCTCGAATCAACTCCAGATTTTGTTCCATTAGGTCTAGGACACCCTGTATCGTTAAGAACTCAAATATTGTACATAATGTTTTCTTAGCAAGAAACACCTTGATTGATAGATCAACGTCGACCCGTCTTCTCATTTTCGGTAAGTATTGAATTGAGTTTTTCTAACACCGTCGAATCCGATTCAGTTCGTAGGTACCGAACGATAAACAGGATTCAAGTTATTTGAAGTGAATTAGATCAATTTATGAAGTAAAACAGAGTGAGCACCAATACATCTGTTGCGGACATTTCGACATGCCGGGCTTTGCGTTATATACTGCGAGGGCTGTTGGGAGCAGATTCCCCTCGCTGCTTCTATCTCTTCTATTAAACCACGCGCCGCACCCCCCCCCCCCCCCCCCCCCCCTGCTTCTATCTCGCCCACTCCGGGATTTCTCCGTGTGTTTTCCACCGCGTTTAAAACCCTGGGTTTGTATCCGTTTTCAAAAGGGGCCTGACCCGGGTCCCCCGGCGCGGGAGGCAAAACCTGATCAATAGCCCGAGCTCTCAGGGCATATCCACAGCGACAAAATGAATAATACAGACCCCCCCCCCCCCCCTTGAACCCAGACCCCTCATCACCAACCCCTTACGAGTCTACCTTCCACGCACCTTTTTCACCCCCAACCCTTGTTTTTGCCATCCCTTATTTTGTTTTCCAACCCCCTTCTATTTTAACTTTGCCGAACCATGGGCCTCCCTCCGTAAGATTATTCATTATTCATCATTGCCCCAGTTCACGGCGTCACCTTACGGCTCCTCCAATTTTTGTCGCTTCTCCAGGGCTCCTGCCCACACTGGAAATCGATCTCGTTCACTCTAAAATCAAAAACGCAGCAAATTATCCCACAAAGGTTTATTATTTTTTCAATTGAGTGTGATCGTAGTTTTAGTTCGCTTGCGAACGTCATAAGGCCCGTCCAGACTCCTCGGCGTGTCCTACTTCGAGTTGCCACAACCTATACTTCTATAATTACATACGCATGTTTATATTGCTCGATTAGAGCTCCTATATATTCAAATAATTATTGCCTTAATAATATCATTATCTAAGTACGTACGAAAAGTCGAGAGGATATGTTATTAAATATGCGTAGGAAAAGCATTGGTATTAACACACAAATATGACCTAGAAAAAAACATATATTCATGCCTCGAAGGAACGCCGTACCCACCTCATGGTGCCGCGGTGTATTATATGGGTATAACACGTAAAAGTAATAAATATCCATTCTCCTACACCCCTCTGCTACGCCCCTGGTCACCCCAGACACCACGAGGTGCCGAGGCGCCTCCTCTCACTCCACCCCCCCGCTCACCCCCTCACCACCCACCGTGACCCCCTGCCAAGCGTGCCAGGCGTGCGTGCATAAGTCTAACACTCAAAGTCTCGAAAAAGACACTTTTTCGCCCGTTTTTGGCCCATAGCATCTATGCGAGTAAAGCGATCGGGATGGTTAAACGTTAGGGCCAACTAGACCCCAAATGGTGTCTATGTGCGAAAGAACGGGGTTTTGAGTCAATTCTTAGGCCTTTTATGGCCCGGACGGCGGACGGACATTTCAAATTCGGATTGTACGCACCTTGAAACGTAAAGTGACAAAGTTTGAGGGGGGGGGGGGGGGGGGGGGGGGGGTTATAAAAATGTTTTGCTACACGATCACATAGGCTTATTATTGGAAATAATAAACCAAAAATCGTGAACACGCACACTCAAAAAGCGGGTTCATTAAAGCCGTGATATTGATAAATGTCTGAAGTCCACAATTTTCAAAAATGATGTTTTGACGTACTCCCATTAATTTTGATTCGTTCTCTTCAATAGTGAAGTCGAAAAATGAAAATTCAAATCAGAAAATAATAATTAAGTGGAGAATCAAGATGAATGAGGTAAAATCAGTCCATGTTGATTTCACCAACCGCCAAATCAAAAATAAACCAATCTATCTGAATGGCAGAGTCATCCTTTATGCCAATGAGGCAAAATATTTGGGTATGACTCTGGATATAAGGCTCCGCTGGAGAGCGCATGTAAAAAATAAAAAAACTGAATTGGACACCAAATTCCGAAAAATGTATTGGTTGATTGGTAGACGATCAAAATTGTCCATCCAAAATAAAATAGCTTTTTACAATCAGGTCCTTAAGCCAGTCTGGACATATGGTGCAAAGCTCTGGGGCTGCACTTCTTTAAGTAATCGTGATATTATACAGCGATTCCAGAACAAAGTACTGCGGTCATGCGTCGATGCGTACCGCTACTCGACCAATAATGATATCCATAACGACCTCAAAATTCCCACAATAAATGAAGTAGTAAAAACTCAAGGGATAGCCCATCATCAGAGGCTTCAAGGTGATATCAACGCGGAGGTTGTGAAGCTGCAGGACGTTGATGATCTGCTCAGACGACTGAAAAGAAGAAAACCTCACGACCTGTGGTAATAGGGAGTGATATGTTCATGAAAGTTTGTTCAGTGAGTGCAGTGCTGTGCGCTCCTGCAAATCGTGTTCATTGAAGACACTAAATAGCTGAAATGATGTAAAAGGATGTGTTATGTATTACAGTCTTGTTTAGTCACCGATTATTCATTGCCAAAGAAATGTTGCTAATAAGTTGTATTAGGTACTTGGTGCAATAAAGATTATGAAAAAAAAAAAAAAAAATAATAATAATAATATTAGTAATAAAAACTACTAATGCAATTTTTGACAAATCCGATTTTCCGTCAATAACATGTCAAGTTTTTGGCGTGATATTAAAAACATCTCAAGTATGCCTAGAAACCAGTAGGTAAATGCGATACATTCTTTGAACAAAACAACTCAACTTGACACATAATTTACATGATTGGGACGATTTTTGCTTTAAATATGGCTTCATTAGGGATGGGATTCGTTTCAAACTCAAACTCTCTCCTTATTTTTACTTGATAGTTTCAGAAAGAACTCATCGTAGACTTGAATTGCTTTTGCTCAAAACTTAACACCGAAAAAATTGCTCGACATGATGGAAAAATCTTACACTTTTAAATTGCTATAACATGTTATAATCAATTCTGAGAATTGATTTTACTTCCTAAGTACCGAAGGTAGGGAAGGATTGTGTTCGTGATTGGAGTCGAAAACACTTTGTCCTCCAAAATCAAAATTTCCTCTTGCTTTTTGCATTTCAGAGGATGGTGATCAATTTTGGTTCCGTGTCTGTCTGTCTGTGGTAAATCATTGTCACGCCCAAAGCTATACCAAGTTTCAGTCCGATTCCAATGAAATTTTCAGGGATTGTGCTGGTTAACTCCTAGACGGTACCCTATAATTTCCAATGCCGTCGAATCAACAGTAGCCTGTGCGCAAGTTCAAACTTGAATTTCTCATAACGTCGATTGCTTATCGTCTATTGGTCCGTTTTCGTTCAAATTCGGTAGGTTATTGGGTATATGTTCTAGAAAAATGCCCTATAAATTATATTGCGATTGGTAGAGTGATAACCATCGTGCATGCGCGAAACTAATATCGATTTACAAAGGCAAAGCTCCGAGTCTAATCTATCGATTTTGATGACATTTTCAGGGATTGTGCAGGATGGCTTCTAAAAGGTCCCCTACAACTTTCATCGCCGTCACATAAATACTAGTCTGAGCGCATGCGTAATCGTAAATTTATCCTAGGTAATGTCGATTGCTTATCATCTATTGGTCCGTTTTCGTTCAAACTTGGGAGGTATATGTTCCAGGAAAATTCTCTATAAATTATATCGCGATTGGTGGAGTACTTACTGTAGCGAATGCGCAAAAACTTGTTCTAAATAATATTCTGCGATACAAAAAGAGATTTTGGATTATTTAACTTTTTTTCAGTTTTTATTGATTTTTAGCACATTTTAATGAAATTTAAGTACATTTTCCTGCATAATTTTTTACATACTTTTTTTTAATGATCTATTTTATATTTAATAAACTTTACTTGAGCAGTATTCTGCTAAAAAATATAAATTTAACTATTTTTAGCCGTTTTTTGCTATTTTTAGTGATTTTTCAGCACTTTTTTAAAAGTTGACCAATTTAATGAGCACAAAAATGCTGATCAACGAACTCGTCCTTTCGTTTGGAAAGCTTGATTTTTTGGCGCAAGAACGGAATTTTTATCTCAATCCTAAGGAGAGTTATCGCCTTGAAGGACACATACATGTATATATGCATACATACATTAAAATATAATATATATACATTCTAGCTGGTTCATCCATGCGTTGCACAGGTTGACTTGAACATTATCAAATTGCCTGTGACCCAAGTTAATGTAATTCTGATAAATTCGCCCACTCAGAGCCCCAGTTGGTTCAGTGACTTTCAAAATGCTTTAACATCCTCCCCCTCCCCTCCCCACTGGGTCAGATTTCAAACATTTGAAAAAAGTAGTCTTTGAGTTGAATTGGAGTAATCCAAACATACTCTACAATCAAATCCCCAGTTTTTTCAGTGATGACAAAGATACCCCATTCCCCCTCCTTCCCTAAAACACCCCCTATGGGACAGATTTGGAATTATAAACCTTTTAAACCTTCTCTGGACTTCCACAATTAATTTAAGACCAAAATTAGCCAAATCGGTCCACCCGTTCTTGAGTTTTAGCGAGACTAGGTAACGAACAGCAATTTATTTTTATATATATAGATGCAAACTGTTAAACTGTAAGAATCTCAAAATGTAGGATTCTTCAGAATGTCTCAAAACGGATTTCAATGAAGACATTTTTCGAAAATTTTGATTTGAAAATTTTTGATTTTTGGAGCCTTTGCAATAGCTTCATTTTCTACGAAACATAGCTTTAAAAAACTTAAAAAAAAAAAAAACTAACCTTGAAAGTTGTTTTAGATCTTGGTTTTTCAATATTTCAGTCCTATATTACGACCCTTTAGGGTTGATCCAAATTGATGCCGGTGTTACTGGCGCATCGCCGGCTGATTAATGATTTATGAGCCAAATTTCATAAACTTTGGTCCAGTAGTTGTGGAAAAAAGTTCTGGTCAGCGAACAGCATACGGCTGGATTTTTTTTTTTTTTTTTTGATTTTGTGCATCTTGAAACGTAAACCAACTAATTTTGAGGAGGAGGAGGAGGAGGATTGGGAAGGGGGGTTTAAGAATGTTTTTTCTTGGTAGGTTAGAAATAATCAATCACAATAATTATTAAAGTGTAAAAAAAAAAAAAAAAAAAAAAAAAAATGTGTACACAAGAACTTGACTCGGTGAACTTGGAACATTTATTGAATTTCAAAAGAAACCAATCACATGTAAAAAATAAATAGAAGGGTAAACTTGGTAATATAATTTTTCACTTCATCATCACGTAACGAATTGACTCAACTTGTAGTAACAATGAAATGAAGCCTCCAAAAACTTCAATACCTTACCTCATTGTTACTTGTTACATGGTGACTGTTGACAAACCAAGGTTCGACCGTAACAACTGAAATTTACTCCTGAACAAAGGTTTTGTAAATATATCTGCAATTCGGTTTTCAGTGTCCACTTTTTCTATGTTCAGCTCGCCACTGGTGACCAATTCCCTGACGAATAAATGCCTTGTCCTGATATGTTTCGTTCGTCTGTGGGACTCGGGATTTTTCGCAAGTCGAATGGCAGCTTCATTTTCCATAAACAGTGTTGGAACCTTTTTCAAACCATCCTTTTCTTGAAGTAATCGGAGTAGAAGCGTGCTGGGCCCATAACCTATTAAAGTAAAAAGATAAATGTGTACACAAGAACTTGACTCGGTGAATTTGGAATATTTATTGAATTTCAAAAGAAACCAATCACACGTAAAAAATAAATAGGAGGGTAAACTTGGTAACATAATTTTTCACTTCATCAACACTTAACGAATTGATTCAACTTGTAGTAACAATGAAATGAAGCCTTCAAAAACTTCATTAATAATAAACCAAATCTATACTTAGTAGTGGACTTGCAACTGTTATAGAAGCCTCGCACGAAATTTGATTATTCAGCTCCACTCTCACCCCTACCTAAATTCTCACCCTTTCTTTCTTTACCAGAGCACCCCCTCACCCCCCCACCTTACTCACCAGGATTACCCATTTACTAATTCATCACCGCCCCAGTTCACGGTGTCACCTCACTGCTTCACCAATTTTCTCTCTTTTCCGGGGGCTCCTCCTCCTCCCCACCGAAAATCGATTTGTTTCACCTCCAGCTCCGAATTACGACAACAGCTCTCTCACATTCCGTACTTCACTTCAATCACTAACTTCCCTATTCGTTCATCGTTGACCCCGGATTTCCCCCGATTTTGAATCCACGTCGATTACGCGTATAATGATTTCCAAAAATCTTTCCCTGTAGCACTGGGGCTTATTTTCATGAAAATCTGAAGTTAAGGGTAGTTGGCATTTTTATCGGACTGATGAAAAAGTAGGTCAGCTTCACGTTCCTTTTTCTCAGTCAGTAAATTCCTGTTTGTCAATAAATCATGGTCCAACACTAATCTTCTAACTCTAAATGCAAAAAAAGAAACAATTTTCAGTCATGTAGCATGATTGTACGAGAGGAATTTTCCTAATTATCTACCGTATAATATGTTATAAAATGTAATGAAATTTGAGCAATTCCAGTAGAAATTATTTGTTAATTTTATGGCAAAAAAAAGTGTACTAAATAAAATGTGATGATTCAAAAAAGTTCAAGAAGTGGTGATTCAAACTTCAAAGAAGTTTGTTACTGATGATGGCCTAACCGTCGAAATCGATTTAACATTGTAACTCTTTATTTTTCGTGGAAATAGACAACGTTTTAACATGGAATCATGTTTTAGCGATGGATCCCCCGCCGAAAAGTGAGACTATAAAGTGAGATGAAAGTAGCGCCAATAATTGTGATGATTTCCGCTTACAACCGAGTCGTTGCTAGGGATATGATACTTCGTCGTTTTTCATCCCACAAAATTCGTTGACCATTCGTTCGAAAGCTCTCGATTTATCCAACCATACTATATTAACTACTGCGAAGTGCGTGGCCAACAAGCTGAGTTATGAGCATGGTTATATGAATAATTGTTTACACACAGGTGATCATTCTCAATTATTGATATTGTGAACATGATTGCAACCGCTTGTTAATTTTTGATGATTTCATTGAGCTGGTATTTCGATTATGTGATTCATAGCAGGTGATCCGAATATTGCGAGAACGGTTTGATTTGTGAAGCGGTGGTTAAATCATTTTAATAGGTAATTTCTATACTTTACACTATAGGAAGCTGTAATTTCGTATGAAGCCTCTTCAGCCTCTTTCTATAATAAAGTGAATGTTTACTCGCGAGTTTCTATTAGGAGATCATCATCTCACAAGAGCTCAATCGTCGTGATCATTTCTATAATAAAGTGAATGTTTACTCGCGAGTTTCTATTAGGAGATCCTCATCTCACAAGAGCTCAATGGTCGTGATCATTTCTATAATAAAGTGAGAGCGAGGAGCTAAAACATGATTCCATGTTTTTTACATTTTAGCAGTCAGGCCCAAAGTAATAACATCCGGGGGGGTACAGGGGGGCAAAGCCCCCCTGGCGGGGTAAAGGGGCGGAACCCCTTGCGAGGCCCGAAGTTTTTTCACTAACTTCCGTTTTGAAATGGGTTTCCACCGAGCGATGTAGTTCCTATCAAAAAAGATTTTGGAGTTTTAGATTTGTTTGCAGTTTTTACAGATTTTTCAGCAAATATTGATGGAATTTAAGTACGTTTTTCGGCACAATTTTGTGCAAACATTTTTTTTTCCAAACAGTAAACTTTATTTGTAACATTACATTATTGTTGTGCTAACATAAATAGGTATATTTACAAACGTGGCACTTGTTCGCGAGGTCCTTGTCCAGTGACAAGCCTCACACGTTTTTGTACAAATCAGTACTTATATATATATATATATATATATATATATATATATATATATATATATATATATATATATATATATATATATATATACATATATATATATATATATATATATATATATATATATGTATATAAACTAATAACAGTAGAAATTATAACAATAACAATCGAGGTAGCGGACAACGAGAATGAATTTAATTTATAACAAAATCACTGGGTCTTTTTCTTTTTAATCGCCTCCTGGGTCGTTCTGGAGGTGGATGAAGCGCTATGGTCCTTAGTTCAGCATTTTCATGTGCGATGAGAGTTTGGTGTGTCAATTGTTTCCTGTACTCCCAGGATGTCCATATCTCGATGAAGGGCCTCGTTTCTCACAAACCATGGCGCACTGGACATCATTCGAATGCATTTATTTTGTTGGACTTGTATCTTTTTCACTTGCGTGTTTGATGCTGATCCCCAGAGTCCACAAGCATAGGTCCAGATTGGGTACAGCAAACGTTTCGAGTGAAGTCGTAGTAGTGACCTGTTTCCAATCAATCGTGCAAGGAATTTGGATCTGCTATGAATTTTCTTTTGGGGCTCGTTATATGGAGATTCCATGTCAACTTTGAATCTAGCTCCAAACCTAGATAGCGAACTGAAACATTTTTTAATGCCCTAGTTAATCGTTGATAATTTTGTTTTGACACAAATTCCGCTACAAATTGTTAATTTAACAATTTTGGCCGTTTTTAGCCATTTCTAGTGATTTTGACATTTTCATGTCTTTGCTTTGGCACATAAACTAAAAAAACGTCACGGAAAATAATTGCTCACGAAAATTGCTCACGAAAATTGCTCACGAAAATTGCTCACGAAAATTGTCCCAAGTGGCCACAACGATGATTATGACCATCAGAAATGACGTTTTTACCTAATAATCCCACGATTCTGAGATTTGGTATGTGGGCCCTTGAGGGACTTCTGAACACAACTGACCGATTACAGATCAGCTGAGTGGCTCTAGAATCCAGTTTTTTTCCTAATGATCCCACGATTCTGAGATTTGGTATGTGGGCCCTTGAGGGACTTCTGAACACAACTGACCGATCCCAGATCAGCTGAGTGGCTCTAGAATCCAGTTTTTTCCCTAATGATCCCACGATTCTGAGATTTGGTATGTGGGCCCTTGAGGGACTTCTGAACACAACTGACCGATCCCAGATCAGCTGAGTGGCTCTAGAATCCAGTTTTTTCCCTAATGATCCCACGATTCTGAGATTTGGTATGTAGCCCCTTGAGGGACTTCTGAACACAACTGACCGATCCCAGATCAGCTGAGTGGCTCTAGAATCCAGTTTTTTCCCTAATGATCCCACGATTCTGAGATTTGGTATGTAGCCCCTTGAGGGACTTCTGAACGCAACTGACCGATCTCAGATCAGCTGAGTGGCTCTAGAATCCAGTTTTTTCCCTAATGATCCCACGATTCTGAGATTTGGTATGTAGCCCCTTGAGGGACTTCTGAACACAACTGACCGATTACAGATCAGCCGAGTGGCTCTAGAATCCAGTTTTTTCCCTAATGATCCCACGATTCTGAGATTTGGTATGTAGCCCCTTGAGGGACTTCTGAACACAACTGACCGATCCCAGATCAGCTGAGTGGCTCTAGAATCCAGTTTTTTCCCTAATGATCCCACGATTCTGAGATTTGGTATGTGGGCCCTTGAGGGACTTCTGAACACAACTGACCGATCCCAGATCAGCTGAGTGGCTCTAGAATCCAGTTTTTTCCCTAATGATCCCACGATTCTGAGATTTGGTATGTGGGCCCTTGAGGGACTTCTGAACACAACTGACCGATCCCAGATCAGCTGAGTGGCTCTAGAATCCAGTTTTTTCCCTAATGATCCCACGATTCTGAGATTTGGTATGTAGCCCCTTGAGGGACTTCTGAACACAACTGACCGATCCCAGATCAGCTGAGTGGCTCTAGAATCCAGTTTTTTCCCTAATGATCCCACGATTCTGAGATTTGGTATGTGGGCCCTTGAGGGACTTCTGAACACAACTGACCGATCCCAGATCAGCTGAGTGGCTCTAGAATCCAGTTTTTTCCCTAATGATCCCACGATTCTGAGATTTGGTATGTGGGCCCTTGAGGGACTTCTGAACACAACTGACCGATCCCAGATCAGCTGAGTGGCTCTAGAATCCAGTTTTTTCCCTAATGATCCCACGATTCTGAGATTTGGTATGTAGCCCCTTGAGGGACTTCTGAACACAACTGACCGATCCCAGATCAGCTGAGTGGCTCTAGAATCCAGTTTTTTCCCTAATGATCCCACGATTCTGAGATTTGGTATGTAGCCCCTTGAGGGACTTCTGAACGCAACTGACCGATCTCAGATCAGCTGAGTGGCTCTAGAATCCAGTTTTTTCCCTAATGATCCCACGATTCTGAGATTTGGTATGTAGCCCCTTGAGGGACTTCTGAACACAACTGACCGATTCCAGATCAGCTGAGTGGCTCTAGAATCCAGTTTTTTCCCTAATGATCCCACGATTCTGAGATTTGGTATGTAGCCCCTTGAGGGACTTCTGAACACAACTGACCGATCCCAGATCAGCTGAGTGGCTCTAGAATCCAGTTTTTTCCCTAATGATCCCACGATTCTGAGATTTGGTATGTGGGCCCTTGAGGGACTTCTGAACACAACTGACCGATCCCAGATCAGCTGAGTGGCTCTAGAATCCAGTTTTTTTCCCTAATGATCCCACGATTCTGAGATTTGGTATGTGGGCCCTTGAGGGACTTCTGAACACAACTGACCGATCCCAGATCAGCTGAGTGGCTCTAGAATCCAGTTTTTTCCCTAATGATCCCACGATTCTGAGATTTGGTATGTAGCCCCTTGAGGGACTTCTGAACACAACTGACCGATCCCAGATCAGCTGAGTGGCTCTAGAATCCAGTTTTTTCCCTAATGATCCCACGATTCTGAGATTTGGTATGTAGCCCCTTGAGGGACTTCTGAACGCAACTGACCGATCTCAGATCAGCTGAGTGGCTCTAGAATCCAGTTTTTTCCCTAATGATCCCACGATTCTGAGATTTGGTATGTAGCCCCTTGAGGGACTTCTGAACACAACTGACCGATTACAGATCAGCTGAGTGGCTCTAGAATCCAGTTTTTTCCCTAATGATAAGAAAATAATAAGAAAACACACATGAAAATGTCCCAATGTGTTGCATACTCGTATGCAAGCATTTAATATACGTTGGTTTCCCTAATGATCCCACGATTCTGAGATTTGGTATGTGGTTTAACTTAGAGTAATAAATCAGCATTCCTTGACACTACAATGGCTTTTCTTATGATTTTCACGTACAACCAAGCTGTTGCTGGGGAAATAAAACTTCTTTAGTGTTTATGGGACAAAAATCATTCTCCATTCGTTGGAAAGCTCTCGATTTATCACGCATTTTTCGTAGTTTTATATTTATTTATGTTATGAATGGATATAGTAAACAATGCCGCTTGTTTTGTTGTCTCTTGGTTAAGAAGTTAGTCTTGGTTAGGTATAGTATTGTAGGCGTGCACCATAACAGAAAATTACCTACCTAGTTAATTACTTCTATGTTTGATTCGATTTGTCGTATGGAGCTCCTGAAAATTTTGTTTTTTAGTACACTTTTTGAAATTTGACTAATTTAATGTGCTCAAAATTTGTTAGCCAAGAAACTCATAATTTCTTTTGGACAGCGATAATGCTGCATGACTGGAACTTTTAAATAGGAACGGTTAGGTTCTGGTGTTATAAATTCTTCCTTATAGTTTATAGACAATCCCTGACGGTTACCACGGAACATATCTTTGAATTTCGGTTTCCACTGCAGCAATTTCCAGATCAACATCATGGAATTGGTGAAGATAACTGACGACGATTCGGACAGCGAGTCCGACGAGAAAGCCAACGCGGTCTGGGGGGATGGGGACTGCATCCTCCTACTCAAGTATTTCAACTGCGTCTTCTTCAGTTTCATCTACTTGGGAATCCTGCTCCTGATCACAGTTTCCGTGCGCCATATTTTCATATCATCGGAAAAGCAGACTTTGTAGCTCCGCTGGGATCATCTCAGATGTATCAGGAGCCCTAAGAGGTCCCTTGGATCAAACTACGTGCGCCTCCTACGACAGCTTTGTACCTATCTATAAATAATTGGTTGATTAATAGAAATGGTCAAATCTACATGTACGTGTATACACATCTAACTAAAACTATGAACGATTTGGGTTCATCACTACCGGTGGTAGATAAATTGTGTTTGTGCAAGAAGTCGAAAACATTGTTGTCATCCAAATTCAAAATTTCCACTTGATTTTTGGTTTATTATTTCCAATAATAAGCCTATGTGATCGTATAGCAAAAAAATTTTATAACCCCCCCCCCCCCCCCCCCTCAAACTTGGTCACTTTACGTTTCAAGGTGCGTAGAATCCAAATTTGAAATGTCCGTCTGCCGTTCGCCGTCCGGGCCATAAAAGGCCTAAGAATTGACTTTAAAAACCCTTTCTTTTGCACATAGACTCCACTTGGGGTCTAGCTGGTCCTAACGTTTAACCATCACGATCGCTTTACTCGGTGGCTATGGGCCAAAAACGGGCGAAAAAGTGTCTTTTTCGAGACTTTGAGAGTTAGACTGACGTGTTAAAACTCCAACCTGCTCAACCACAACTGCGCAAGCTAATATTCCACGGTTAGGATAACAATGGGCAGTAGGAATTCGCAACAGAACACTTTAGGACCAGATCATGCACGACCACAACTGCACGACCTGATAATTATTATTCTCATGCGGTAGGAAAAAATTCACTCATCTCAAAATGCACAACTTTCAAATGAATGTTGATGAAGAATATGAGTGATATGATAGTGTAAGCGTAATAGGGCGGTGAACCTCCAGTTGTGGGGTAACGAGACCTAGGGACTAGGTCCAGGGTGGCGTGGAAAACTTCCTACCCTTGTATTGCTTTCGAATTTCATGTTCCTTCGAGGCATGAATATATGTTTTTTTCTAGGTCATATTTGTTTGTTAATACCAATGCTTTGCCTACGCATATTTAATAACATATCCTCTCGACTTTTCGTACGTACTTAGATAATGATTTTACTAAGGCAATGATTATTTGAATAGATAAGAGCTCAAATCGAGAAATATAAACATACGTATATAATTATAGAAGTATAGGTTGTGGCAACTCGAAATAGGGCACTCCGAGGAGTCTGGACGGGCCTTATGACGTACGCAAGCCAACTAAAACTACGATCATACTCAATTGAAAAGATAATAAACCATTATGTAATAATTTGTAGCGTTTTTCCCTTTCAAAGCGTGCTGATCAAGTTTAGTTCTGTGTCTCTGTGTTTTTTCTGTCTGCGTGTGTGTGTACTTACCATTTCCTTGTCTTCACCCAAAACTGTATAGTTATGTATTATTAAAGAGTAGTCTGATATTGATGACATTTACTAGGCTGTGACATTTCCCTGTATAAACCTGTATGTGAACTTGACCCCCCAAAAAGACTCTCGCGTACAAAAGATGCCAAGCCACAAAATGCTGGATATCGTCCGATCCGGGCCAAGCCAATAGTCGGGTCGCCGCTCAGTGAGCCAAAATGTGATTATATTGGTCAAAATTATTTTTTGGCCCGATCTTATAGAAAGTCTTACGCTGATTCCGAAACTCTCTTAAAATACGGCTTAAAAAATTCGTTCCTTCTCGTCAAAAGACAGGTCGAGTTCGTTGACCAGCCCGATCGCCGAATTCAAATTTGCAATTTACAGTGTCTCAAAAACTCTAAAAAATCAGTTTTTTGACCATAGGGCATATGGAGTGTCACAGTCGAAGTATTTTTCAGCGCTGATTCGATTACGACCACTCTCAGATCTCCAAGATTCACAAAGCCCTAGGTTAACCCTGGAATGTTCCGGCTAAACTTCCAACACTTGACACCCCGGTGGGGTGTGTCAAACCCCAACTTTGAAAAATGTTGGAAAATTCAAAAATAACTTACACTTGAATCAAATTTTATTTTTATTCTGTTATCAAGAGTGTAAAGAAACATGAAGTAGGTACCTAAACTCATGACGAAAAAAGTAATAATTAGGCAAACCTCACGCTCTGAAGAAAAAAATAATAGCGGAAAGGTACCTCATTGTAACAAAATTTCAATATAAAATTAGCACATTTTCATTTAAAAACAAAAATAAATAAATATATAAAATCTACAAAACAATTTTCTGAGATTAGTTTGATACCACTTACAAAACCCAAGAACTAGAATGAAAAGGTAACATAAAGCAATAGGATCAACATTCTCAACATTTTGAAGATCTATGATGTTCACAGAAGGAACATCGAACTAGTTTCTCCAAAACTGTCACTTTTTACGCTTCTTCATCGGAGGCAACTTCTTGAAACTCGACATTATCTTCCGTGTTTGAATTTTCTCCTCCAAAATATACATCTTCTTCCTCCAACTGTTCCAACATGGATCTAATGTCTTCAGGATCCGAAAACTTGCGTTTTTCAGCCATTTCTAACGATGAGCCAATAACAAAACTGTGGGAACGCCCACAAAAATAACACTTGCTATAGAGAAAATCACTAGCGGTTAACTCCCCGGTGGGGTTTGTCAAACCCCAGGCACAAGAAAGTACTACACTACACAGAAGTCTTGAACGTACTAAACTGGAAAAAGGCTGAAGCCTGCGAGATTCAACATGATAAATCGACTTCAAATCGCGATTGGGGTTTGACAAACCCCACGAGGCATTACAGGGTTTAGTATACAACCTAGTTCTTGGGACTCTCAATGGATCAGTCTACTGCTCTGCTTGGTATGCTCCCTAGTTCAATACTCAGTTAATTTTTCCCACACATATTTTACTACTAAGTGTTGCAGTAACCGAGACCCAAAGACACATCGATGTCACAATATATCTGCGTGTTACTCTTTGAACAGTTTAACCACCACTCTTGATAATTATTTTCGACATTCGGATAACCCTCCTATGAAATAATATCGATTATTAAGGAGTTAGTATATACCTAAGAACGCTGCAAATTATTACACAACGTTTTCATTAAAAAAATTCCTTGACATTTGGTGGTTTTTGCAAAATTCCCTGACATTTCCCTGACTTTTCCAGTTTGGGGGCCGCCCTGTATTATTATTAATCGTTATTTGATGAATTTATCAAATAGCTTTTACATCACAGGCAGCAATGAAATGGGTCCATAAGGATGTTAGCTGTTATGGTGGTTTTCCAGTTTTAGGTATCGTTATTATCTCAGCAACCCTAAACCTGAATGACCCATTCAAACAGTATAATTTTCGTGGAAAATTCGATGAAATTGAATTGGGAAAATTCGGAAAAAAAGGCTGAAATGATCTGGCAAATGCCGTATATGCATGCCATTTTGTAGGTAATAAGGTGGTTAGAGGCGGAGCACTGTGGGGCAGAATCGAAAAAACCTGGCCAAAATAAGAAAAATCGAAAGTTGGATATTTCTACTGGTAGCTTGTGTTTTGGTCACCTGACATCCCTGAGAACTCATTTCAAAAGTATCTGACCTCTGGACCCTCATTCCGGCAGAGTAACAATCGGAAAAACATTGTCGTGCTCCGATTATCGATCAACCAGTAATAGGTAAGCTGGAAGAAATAACTGCTACTTTAGTATTGTTCCTATGTTTAGTAGTGACGTTTCGGGCCGGATCTATCTGAAAACATGTCAGCGAACGGTAAGAAATTATTATCACAATTTAAGTCGGTTTAAAAAAAATACCTAGATTATTTCATTAGTGAAAGTAGTAGTTTTCCAAAAATGAGATTATTTCATTGGTGAAAATTACTACGTATTGAGGCGTATTGAATGTCGATTCTTTTTTGTTCGATAGGGTAACTATTCTACTAACTTAATCCACTGAGATCGCCCGCTAATATGCGCTATTCTTGACGTTATCAAGTTTTGTAGTTGAAAAACACGATTTCAATTAAAGTAACGGAAATTTTGTTTTTCTGTAGAAACCGCCGGTGTGAGTAACAGCTGTTCAGCAACAACTTCAAATACGAGGCTTCAACTTTGTGAATGGTTGTGGAATTATAATAAAATAGAGTTGGACGATAAAATTAAATTTCTAGCTGACCGAATTGTTGAATACAATTTCAAATTAAGCTCAAGATCAAAACATTCAAATTCGAATATCTGACAAGAATGATCAGAGCCAGCAGAAACAAGACTTTTTTCATCAAGAAAAAATCACAGCTTTTAATCGCGTCCGATCCGTTTCCATCCTCTATGCGGGAAATTAAGAATACGACTGCAAAACCATTCTTTTCAGAAACAATAGCTTTGTTTGATACCCCAATAATATCCTGCATATCAATCAGAATCATCTACATTTCTTACTTACCGACACCTGGGGCCGTGCTGATTCGGAATTATATATAAAGACCGTTCTGAATTATATAAAAAATCCGCTAAGTTCTTCGTTCAGAAATAACTCTCCTAGATGTTAGTGACTACACTACGTTTCTTACTGACCCTGAATTGATGGCAACTGTTGTTACCGCCACAGCCTAATAAACAACTCTCGTTGATAAGGACCGCCTAGATCACGATCAAGGCAGGTAAAGAGACGAACGGCGACAGTTTTGCAACAAACTTGGGGCCGCGCTGATTCGAATGAGCAGTCTAACACTAAAATCGGACCGCGAAGTTTTTCACAATTTCAAAGACCGTTCGGAATTATATATAAAGAAGATTTTCATTATGACATGTAAATTCTGAACCGATCATATGTAATTATGCTGTTGTTAATTGGGCTTGCCCCGTATTCAAATAAATAAATATAAATAAATAAATTCGCGATTTTTTTTTTTTTTGCGCTTTTGCAACTCTCACTTGAACGTTTCCAAACGGATTAGCGCTTTCATACTCCTCCGGGAGGACAGGGGTGGATGGGGAGGTCACTCGAAAGTTCGGCGCGGGTGGGGGGGGGGGGGGGGGTTATGTAAAGGAAGGTAAAAAAAAAAAAAGGATTGCAGGGGAGGGAGGGAGGATTATGAATTTTGAATCGATATCATCCCGTGAAAGGGGGGAACCGTTCCAACTGAGGATGAAAAGGGGAGGATGAAAGAGCGACTCGGAGGTGGGCGGGACAAATTCATCTGTTTTGATTACGGTCGAAGTAAAAGTGGAAAGAGAGGAGGGATGGGGAGGGGAGGGTTGAGGGAGAGGACGATCCTCTTTTGAAAAAAGGAAAAACTTCTGGGAAGGGGATGCGAGGGAATAAACTGGGAGTGGACGGGAAGGGGAGGAATGGGGGAGATCTTATAACTGTGGCCCCTCTGGAACTTCCCTCCCTCGTCCCCCCCGGGTCCGACTCTGCCCCATCGATCCACCCCCGAAAACTCCCCTTTTCCCTCCGGGTCTGTCGGATGCTCCCCCTCCTCACCACCCCCTGTTTCACTTCGAGTTCCAACGGATTCACCCTCCCTCCCCCATTACACCCTATTTCCTCGCACTCCCGCCTCACCGAATCCCCGCTGTTCCCGAATTATTTAATTATTCAAACCGCAATCCGTGTTCGCCCCACCTCAATATAACGTTTTCGGTCTAATACCCCCCCCCCCCCCCCCCCCCCTCTCACCACAGCCCCTTCGCCATACGATTCGCATTCGGTCTAAAACTCTAAACCCTTTTCTCTTCCTCTTTTAGCTCTCACTCTCTTGTTTTTAGCCGTTCGCTTCTCTTGAGAGATCTCCCACCTCTTTCATGTATTCGTTTTATAACAAACGTTTTCCCCACCCCTTTCTATATTTTGGCAGTTTCCGTAAGCATTACGTTATTAGTACTGAATACTGGTGTGAGGGTGGAAGTATCACGGCTTCTTCCTTTTTATGTATTTATTGACGTCACAACTAGTTTCGCCCTTCCAAAAGGCCTCATCAGGTGCTACAATATAACAATTGGTTTTATAAATAATGGTAGATACAGAGGTACTATGCGCTATTTGTTATCTAATAGGTACAGGCACTTACAATAGGGGGACAAATCCATGCGATGTGTATTTTGTCATGGTGTTGCGGAAGTTATAATTTCAGTCTCAGTTGTTAAAATTTCGTCCAATGGCTTGAAAGGTCTAGAAATTATGATCATATAGTATAGAGTTAGTTATATGCTTGGTATGATAAGTTATGAACAGAATGCTAGTGTATGAAGGGGGATTACCAAATTGGGGAGTATAAGGTAGTAATCAAGTATGGACAGTACCTATCATTCATACGTAGGTACTTACTACACGATATACTAACTAAATGTACAGAATAGAGTATAAAATATACGATATATACTATATACGAGATGAAGTGCTTTTTCTTTTGGGAAGAATTATGAGTTTCACTATCAACTGATACTAATCTACTGATTATCTACTGATCTACTGATAATTTTATCAATTATTGGAGCCATGTGCTCCGTGGAACTACTTTCCATAGCGAACCGTGTTCCATGCAAGGAACTAGGTATGAACTCTATATTATTATGCCACACCCCTTACAGGAGAGATATTATCTTTGGGAAAACCACAGTAAATCAAACAAATAATTGTACACATATAGCTAGAAATACACCCATACAATAGCATTCTGTTCACAACTTATCATACCTAGCATATAACTAACTCTATACTATATGATCATAATTTCTAGACCTTTCAAGCCATTGGACGAAATTTTAACAACTGATACTGAAATTATAACTTCCGCAACACCATGACAAAATACACTTCGTATGGATCTGTCCCCCTATTGTAAGTACCTGTACCTATTAGATAACAAATAGTACAAAGTACCTCTGTATCTACCATTATTTATAAAACCAATTGTTATATTGTAGCACCTGATGAGGCCTTTTGGAAGGGCGAAACTAGTTGTGACGTCAATAAATACATAAAAAGGAAGAAGCCTTGATACTTCCACCCTCACACCAGTATTCAGTACGAAGAAATGGCTAACTACACGAATACCTATATTATGTCGTTAGTATTAGCTGGGAAGCGGCCCAGGAAAAAACAATTTTTTTCTTTATTAAAGAATTTATTTACAGTTATAAAACGGAATATTGCAATGCTTGGAGTGTTTAACAACCAAAGATACCTTACAAACAACTTCTTGTTAACATAGGTAGGTAGAGATAAACTGATGCACTTAAGGCCGTATCACTTGCATTTTTTCAGCTTTTTTCTCGCACGTTTAATGCTCGAACGTGAAGAAGAAAAAGGGCTTTTTTCCAAGGTCAGCTCTGAATGTTGAAGAGGAATAAGTGCAAAAACAGCGCATTCTGGCAGAATGCAGTTTTATTGAGTCTGTCAGGTTGTGGCTCCTATGGAGTTTTCCATTGGATTGTTACCTTCCAAAGCGTTACGTTTAAGCACTTTTCGCGTTGAGATAAAAATTCGAACATGTTCTAATTTCCCCAAGTAAGTTTAAAAACGTTCCGCCAGGATGCGCAATGGTCGAAAAGCTGACTTTGGAAAGAAGCACTTCCCCTTCTTCACGTTCGAGCATTAAAAATGCTAGAAAAAAACTGAAAAAATGAGAGTGTGATACAGCCTTTAAGTGACCTCCCGCTATCACTCAGGCTATTGCACTGATGAGCTGAGGCTGACACTCAACTCAACGCCATTTTGGTTTATTATTTCCAATAATAAGCCTATGTGATCGTATAGCAAAAAATTTTTATAACACCCCCCCCCCTGTTTTACAGTCCTCCCTCAAACTTTGTCACTTTACGTTTCAAGGTGCGTAGAATCCAAATTTTAAATGTCCGTCCGCCGTTCGCCGTCCGCCGTCCGGGCCATAAAAGGCCTAAGAATTGACTTAAAAACCCCGTTCTTTCGCACATAGACTCCATTTGGGGTCTAGTTGGTCCTAACGTTTAACCATCCCGATCGCTTTACTCGCATAGATGCTATGGGCCAAAAACGGGCGAAAAAGTGTCTTTTTCGAGGCTTTGAGTGTTAGACTGACGTGTTAAAACTCCAACCTGCTCAACGACAACTGCGCAAGCTAATATTCCACGGTTAGGATAACAATGGGCACAGAAAACTTTAGGACCAGATCATGCACGACCACAACTGCACGACCTAATAATTATTATTCTCATGTTAGGACAAAATTCACTCATCTCAAAATGCACGACTTTCAAATGAATGTTGATGGAAAAATATGAGTGATATGATAGTGTAAGCGTAATAGGGCGGTGAACCTCCGGTTGTGAGGTAACGAGACCTAGGGAGTACCTCCAGGGTGGCATGGAAAACTTCCTACACTTGTTTTGCTTTCGAATTTTATGTTCCTTCGAGGCAAGAATATACGTTTTTTTCTAGGTCATATTTGTGTGTTAATACCAATGCTTTGCCTACGCATATTTAATAACAAATCCTCTCGACTTTTCGTACGTGCTTAGATAATGATATTATTAAGGCAATGATTATATGAGCAGATAGGAGCTCAAATCGAGACATATAAACATACGTATACAATGATAGAAGTATAGGTTGTGGCAACTCGAAATAAGACACGCCGAGGAGTCTGGACGGGCCTTATGACGTACGCAAGCCAACTAAAACAATGATCACACTCCATTGAAAAAATAATAAACTTTTGTGAAATAATTTGCAGCGTTTTTTGTTTATGAATATTGTTGAGTGTGGATTTGGAATGCTCACTCATTGCGCCCTCAGGGTCACCCTCAAATCACGACTATGAATCGCGTTATCACCTTATCAATACACTTAGGGGCCCACTCACACTCAAGTGACGTCTATGAATTAGCGTAATACTCTTATAATAATAAGTGGCAATATCAAAGTAAGCAATTGTTGATCTCCATCATTTGAATCAATTGTCCGGAGATTTGGAGATTTCAAAATTAAATGAGCTGCGTTTAAATCCACAAAGTATTGATTATGAATGGAAACTTCACAGTTAAGGAGTAATGAAAATTTCAGATCAAAGATAAAAAGGTCCAGTCATGCAGCATGATCGTATGAGCAAATTTTCGTAAATTATCTTAGTGTATAATGTTAAATCGTTTGGAAATTTGATCTTTTTGAGTGCAAGGATATTGTCAACTATTAATGTTGTGGCAAAAACCGTATAATAAACTCCTATTCCGATGGATGTTTTGAATTTTTAGCTTTTTGCAGGGTTTGTCAAATTTGTAGCAAATTTTAATGAATTTTAAGCATAATTTTGTACATAAATTTTTGAATGTTCTATTTTATAGTTAATAACATTTATTTGAGCGATATTCTACCAAAAAAATATAAGTTTAACGATTTGTATCCGTTTTTAGCCAGTTTTAGTGATTTTTGTAGTATATCTTTTGAAATTTGACCAATTTAATGTATCCTTTTGTTTGAAAAGTTTGATTTTTTGGCGCAAGAACGGAATTTTTATCTCAATCCTAAAGGAGAGTTATCGTCTGGAATGACACACACACACACACACGCACGCACGCGCACACACACACAAACTCTAGGATTCGTCTCATAATGCCCCAATACGGATTTCCCTGAAGAAAATTTTCGAAAATTTTAATTTCAAATTTTTTGGAGCAATTGCAATAGTTTCATTTCCTAGAAAAATTCGCTAAAGAGCAGAGTAAACAGCCTTATTCGAACGAAATACGGACTCTCTCTATAATATCAAATAGCTGATTCAGTTCTACAAAAAAGAACCTATGTTGATGACCTACTGGTATAGAGCTCTCAGGATTTAGAAGTGCAAAAGGACCAGGGACTGTGCAGTGGCGGGTTGATGGGATACTGGGCCGTTTGCGGCCCCCTCCCCTCCTCTTCCCCCTCTCATAGGTGAATTTGCGGATCGTGATTCGTGGGAGCCCGTGGTGAAGAAGGAACCACAAATCACGATCCGCGAATTCACCTATGAGAGGGGGAAGAGGTGGGGAGGGGGCCGCAAACGGCCCAGTCTCGCATCAGCCCACTGCAGCGCCGTCCCGATCCTTTTGCACTTCTAAAACCTGAGAGAACTATACCTAAGTCATTTGCATGCTCCTTTATTTAGCACGTGATGATTGGCCAGGCAAGTGTTCGTAAGTCATGTAGATGGGAATATCAATAACACCACTCGTGAGTTTACAGTTAGTTGGTTGGGAGCGATCAAAGTTTTTTCCGAAGAATAAAAATCCGGTTTCTCCAATATCTTCAAGCGATAAATTCAACGTAACTAGCGTTCGCGCCTCCCACTAAATTCCCTAGGCCCCCACATGAGCTCGTTATCGTGGGAAAAGGTTTGCATTTCGCCATTTCTTGAATAGAGACGAGACGTCAGTCTATTGGATACGATACTGACTACAATCTTGGATCTATCAACTTGAAACATGAAGAGTGGTTCTATATTTGCACGGAATTTGCTATATAATTTTTGGTGATGATCCGATCTGACGCGCTGCGCAAGAACAGTACATCTGGCGCCACGCCGTACAATAATTCCAAAACTGTGTTTTTCGAGGTTTTGACCAACCTAAAAACTCGTCGGCAATCAAATTTTGGTATTTTTGATTTTTTTGTTGAACGAATAGTGAGCGCAACGGAAGTTCAAGAATGGGAAAATCGGTCGTCAAACTTTATAAACTTAAATTTAAAATAATTTAATAATCGCATGAATATCATAACGATATCCAACTGCTTTTTACGACGTATATCATTGATAACGTACATATCAGTTATATAATGTTAGTTAGACTATCTTGTAACCAATGTGAATGTTCATGTCAGCAGTCGAGGAATTTCGTAGCTTCAATTTTATTAGAGTTGTTGATTACTGTTATATATTCAGATTATTTATTGGGTTTACAGTTACTTTTTAGATTATTTATTAGTTGTATGAATGGATGTTGTATGAATTTAATTTATTGAGTGTCTCGCCATGTAGGTATGTGTTTTCAGTAGGTACCTAATTACTTATTTACTTTTTGTCGGTGTCTCAGTCCTCAGTGTTACATTTTCGATTTACTTTTTCATTCATATTCATAGGATCTTACCTTATCATATATATAATATAACATCATACCTAAAGATATGACCGTTCTGATTGAGGTGCGGCTCAAACTATTGAATAAAAAATAAAATAAATCGTCACATAGTAGTCTGTATCATGTAATTACCGCATCAAATAGGTATATCATCCTACCATTTTTCGATAATGGATGAACTCAATCGCCTGCTTCGGCTTTTTAATGAAGGGCTGATTAATGGAAGGGATATGGACGAAGCTTTTGATAGACATATCACAGTTATGTGGAGAGGAGGGTTCCAGCGTGAGAGGTTTGGCGAGTTCAGCTCAGACCAACTGACGGACGAAGAGATCGTTTTAATGTTAAGATCTCGATGGGAGCACCGACCTCTATTGCTAAATTTATTGGAAATACAGATGGAAATCATACTGCCTACCGGATATTTCAGTTTGAATGAAGAATATGTTCAGTTGACGGGTATGAAGAAACTATATGTAGGTAGGTACCGCTCACAAACAACTTCTCATTTTTAGCGAATGTTAAAGAATATATAGCTATACTCAACTGCATTTGTTCTGATTTTAATTTGTTACCTTGGTTGTCCGATTGGGAACCAAGGTATGATCGGAATGTCATTTGGACAGCAAAGAGCCTTTGACTTCAATGGTTCAGCCATTTAATTTTCACAAACTTCAAGCTTCAAGTCACGCTAAACGTAACTTCTACGGTCGTCGCGGTTGTCACAAAACCGTGCAAAAAAACAAAAGATCCAGTTAGCATCCATGTGCTCGCCTTATCTCGGGGACTACGGTTTGGACGGTTTCGTTCATGGGACGACTGCAAAAAGTCTCTATTGGCTGGGGGTTCTCGGTCAGCCCGGAGGCGGTCTCGCCTGACGTTTCGTCCCTATGGTTCGACTTTATTAATCGTGTCTAAGGGTGTTCATCCAGAAATGTGTGGACACCCTCGGGAGACCGCCATGGTGGGTGGGGTCCTGGCTCGGCCGAGAAACCCTGGCCAGTAAATGAAATGGAGTAAATGTATTCTGCCAGACCTTAATTTTCTTTTGTTTGTTCATACATTACCATTTTGGTCTACAACCATAGTTGGTCTTTAAGTTGGTAGTTGCGTTTTAGCGAATGTTAGTAGATAATGAAGTTATTGCAATGGCTCTTAAAATTTTAAAATCAAAATTTTCCTCATTGAAATCTGTTTTGAGGCACTCTGAAACGATTTTCAGAGTTTAACACGTTTTCATATATATATGCACATATACTCTGTACGTCAGAGGTAAACCATCATAAGTGCTTCCCTCTCCTCGATAACTGATGAAAATTATGAAAACAATGTTCATAACATAGGAGGAACATTGTATGGAATACAAATGGTGGCATGGTGGCTCATAACCAATATTTTGATATTTGATATTATAGCTTTTTCATGACAAAATAAAATGAATTTTGGAAACTTCTTTTGGCCCCTTCTAAAAGTGGGTTTTTTGCATATATGATGGTTCACTATTAAGGTACAGAACTCTTCTTCGGACTGAGATAAAAATTCCTTACTTGCGCCAAAAATCAAGTTTTCCAAACGAAAGGACGAGTTCATTGACCAACACTTTTTTAGCCCATTAAATTGGTCAAATTTCAAAAAAATGTACTTAGAAAAACACTAAAAAGTGGCTAAAAACGGCTAAAAATCAACAAATTTCTATTTTACAGCAGAATTTTAACCTGAAAATGTACATCAACAACAACAATTTAAAATTTACGCACAAAATTATGCAGAAGAATGTATTTAAATGTCATTAATGATTACTAAAAATCTATAAAAACTCCCTGAAAAAGCTAAAATTTTCAAATCTTCTTTGAATTGCAGAATATTATTTTGAATTTCGATTTTTGTTTTTTTCGTAGTTAACTATTTATTTGCACACAAAGTGCTCAAATTTCAAAACGAACAAATCTGAAACAATGTTAAATTATATTTACCATACCATAATTTATGGAAATTCGTTCATACGATCATGCTGCATGACTGGAACTTTTAGTAATTTCATGTAATTTGCAATCAGAGTAAGACAACACAAAACTCTTACCCAAAACCACAATTCGAGCGCTATTTCGCCAATTTCCCCTTTTTAGCGAATTTTTGAAGAAAATTAAGCTATTGCTCTCGCCTCAAAATTTGTAGAATGTGAATTTTTGAAAAAATTTTATGCAGAAATCCGTTTCAGGCTATTCTGAATCATATTCTGAAGTTTAACGCATTTTTTATGTATGTATGTATATATGTATATATGTATGTATGTATGTATGTATGTATGTATGTATGTACGTATGTATGTATATATGTGTCATTCCAGACGATAACTGTCCGTAGAATTGTGCTAGAAACTTCAAACAAATTTTAAAATGTTAAGGACACAAAACGAAAGTTCAAGTTCGTTGGCCAGCATGATCGGATTACATCTTCGGATTGAAATTTTCAAAAATGTAGTCAACAATTTCAAAATAGCCTGTTTTTTGCGATTTGTTGTGCGAAATAATTTTTTCAGCATATTAACATGTGGTATATTCGGAATCAGCGTAAAATTTCCTATAAGAATATGTATCAAATTTTCAAAAATTTTAAAGTTGAAAAATTGGTCAAAAATCGAAATAATGCCGTTCGCTAGTTGTAAAAATCGGTAATATTTGCATGAAACATTGTCCAAATTCAGATTGAACTACTCTTACGGAAGTATCCCTGTATAACCAATCCTAGAACCATGCTGTTTAAAACGTAGGTAGTAGGTGCTTGTTAAAAAAAAAAAAAAAAAAAAAAAAAAAAAAGAGAAAGTAATCACAACTGATGAGTTTACTCTGTGAAATATTCCGTCCTTCGATTCTATCGGTAGCTCTCGTTGATGTTTTACGCTCAACTGTTTTAGGACTTGATGTAGCTTTAATAGGTACTCACTGCGGCTTAGAAAATATCAGCCATGAAATTATGAAGTTCTATTTATGTACGTACTAGCACGCAGACCCAAAATCATAAACTAAAATTTCTCTACACGATCAATAGCGACTGAAATGTCGAAGATTTCTTCAAAAATTCGCTCATGGGGTCATGCTGCATGACTGGACTTTTTGGAACTGTCACCTATCCAAAAGTTAATCATAGAGAATAGTGGAGAGAACAAGCTTCAAAAGCGATACAGATCTAAGCGAAATCGGATGGGAGTTGTGCGTGTTGCATGCGGTGTTGCCCGTTTCCACAGTGGAGAAGCAGTAATTTCCGCGGTAGGCTGGAGGGAGGGACTTTGGGTCACTGGAAGACACCTGAGCAAGTAGGTGTGATTCACCGGCCGCCCCAAGCTGGAAATGGCAGGTTAACAATTTACAACGCGGTCGCATAATGGAGCACCGACGGAGCCAGTCAATACCCACGTTCGAAGAGCAAACACCGGTATCGACTTGTGACTGGGCCAGCGGGTAGTCTATGAAGCTCCCAACATTTGATTAGAATCGGGGAGAACACTAAGGGCCGCATAGTATAGCTCGATAGTGGTGCCATCTTGCTGGTCTTAGAGGAACGAATTGAACCATGCATCGCTTCAGGAATGAATGATAAGGTTAGCGTCAAAATACAGAGGGAAAAATTTTAGGTGTCGCAAAGCAACGATCAGAGCCCATGCGCTGACGGCTAAAAAGGATCAGAGTCCTAAAAAACCTCACTTGTTGATGAAGTTTAACGTGAAAGAAAGATCAAGGGCTAGCAGTTTTCTTGAAAAAATCTGTTTTTCCCATTCCCTTCATATTTTGTAAAACATTTTGATTTTTGTTTCTTCACTAAAATGTGTTTCTTCTATGAAATGACTACTTCGAGTTGAGAATTATTTACCCTAAACCAAAAATATTACACTTGAAATTTTAAAATTTGAATTTTGCAGATTTGTGAAGAAAGTGACTCTGATCGTTATTTTTCGCGACCCTTTGAGTCAAATTCTGATTCCTAGAACAAATGGGCTACCTTTTGTTCTAAGCGAATGTTAAGAATTATTTATGTTGATAATGTTATCTTGGCCGAAGATAATGAGGAAGAAGCTTTAGACAATTACAATTATGGGAAATGCATGTTTGATAAAGCCTGTATGAACTTGAGAAAATGGAGATCAAATACGTCAATCCTTGAAGATTTTGAAAAAACTGATTCAACCTACATGAAAATATTAGGTATGAAATGGAATATAGGCAATGATACACTGCAAATTTGTTCATGGCACAAAACGGATAGTGATCAATTAACAAAGAGAGAAGTTCTCAGTTTTACGTCTTCGTTTTTTGATCCTCTTGGTTACGTTTGTCCAATTATTCTTCAAGCAAAGTTATTTCTAAGAAAATTATGGAAATTGAACTATTCATGGGATGATCCACTAGATGCAAGTCTGGTCTCAACTTGGAACAAAATAAAATTAGAAATAGAAGATATTCCCAATTTACAGATGTACACCACGTTTTATTGGTAGACCGAATTCAGATTCCTTAAAGCAATTGCACTGTCACAAAATTCTTACTCAGCAGTCATTTACCTAGTACTCCAAGACAATGATCATATTGTTAGCTCCTTTAGAGAGAGAGAGTTTATTGTTTTCCATACCACAGGTATATAACAAACGTCAGGTACATTCAACATAAAAATTTGTCACTAAATCTATAACAATCAATACCGTCCAAATCATTGAGTTAAAAAACGAAAAAAAAAGAAAGAAAAATTATGTGATAAATAAATAAAAGGGAGAAGAAAATAAAAAAATAAATATTTATCAAGCACAACCATTCCCAGACTGGAACTGCTGGGAGTAGTTATTGGTACTAGATCATTACAATATGTGGAAAGAGAGTTAGATTTTGAAATTTCAAATCGCTTTCTTTGGACGGACTCGAAATGTGTTCTTCATTGGCTAAAATCAGTTAGAGTGCAGTGCAAATTTGTAGAGAACCGTTTACAGGAAATTAAATCAAGAGGAAATTTAGTATCATTCAAATATGTGCCTTCTAAACAAAATCCTGCTGATATTGCAACAAGAAAGTTTTTGGTTTTGTTTCTCTTTGATTCGAATCAGAGAGAACACAGTAAGGGCCGCATAGTATAGCTCCTATAGCTTTTGTTTTTTCTTATTTTTAACGTAAGTATTCCTATTTTCTTATAAAAAAAAAAAAAGCTACTTGTTGAAAGCTTTCTCCGTTGATGTATTTATGTATGTCCTCTTGAATTTGTTTTAAATGCCACTTCTCAACGTCCGATTTTTATGAAACTTGGTATGAATGTAATCTGTAAAATGGTGAGGATAAAGATGTATCAGGGCCCGCTGACGCATGAGAGGACATTGATCAGCGGAGTGAATTTCAAAGCCATTTTATCTCCCATTCGACGCAGGAAGCTGACATTTAAGAGGGAGGTTCAAGGGAGAATTCTGAAGACGACTGAGAGGTCATCAATCAGCTGAGTGAGCTCCAAAGCCATTTGGTCTCCTATTCAAAGCAGGAAGCGATTTCAACCGTATCTCCTTACAAGAAAATGCGCTATCATGTGACTCACTTGTTTTTTCCCTCAAGTTTGGGCTATTACAACCCCCCCCCCCCCCCTAGATCAATTCTATTAGGCGTCCCTCTTATTTACGATTGCCCATACGGCATAGCTTCAGAGAGATGTCCTAATAAAAACTACATTGTAATCATCAACGGGACGTGGATTTCTTCCCTTCGAAGGAACTTGGAGAGCTCCCAAACACAAAATGCATTACTGATCCTTGGCAGTGGGCATCCCCAAAGAAAATTCCACCCACTTGTGTTTCCCTCTGTGGAAAAGTGGGAGAGGAGGAAGCTGTAACCCAAATCCAACCAGGTTTCCCGGCGAGATGACGGCTCCCGAGACAGTCAGGGGACATATCCGCTTTGCGGCTCCAACCCCACAGGAGAATGAGAACAATGGCGCCCTGCCAAACCGTAAATCACAACGCCGCGCTGAAAGACGGGGATTCCCTGAAGATTGCTATTGCTATCTCGGGTTGGATATGACACGAGAAACGCTAACATCTCGTGTCACGTTAAACTTTTTAACGAGTGATACGTTTTTTATAGCCGAATTTTTGTGGAATAGGAAAAGGAAAATAATAAAATGACGAAATGGAGTTAGGGAGATATGCAAGTGTTACAAAACTTATTTCTGTTCTAGAACCAAAAATTTCAACCATGTATCATGTTTTCTCCTCGTTATTGATTCGAAATTCTATGAAAACATCAGAAATTAACAAGCGGTTGCAATCATGTTCACAATATCAATTATTGAGAATGATCACCTGTGTGTAAACAATTATTTATATAACCATGCTCATAACTCAGTTTGTTGGACACGCACTTCGCCGTAGTTAACATAATATTGTTGGATAAATCGAGAGCTTTCGAACGAATGGTCAACGAATTTTGTGGGATGAAAAACGACGAAGTACCATTTCCCTAGCAACGACTCGGTTGTAGGCGGAAATCACTGTAATTAATTTCGTGCGCGGAAAAAAATTGACTCGCAAAATTCGCTAGGACCCCAGGGCTAAAACATGATACATGTTAAAAACTTTTGATTTTTATTTTGTTTTGAAAAACGATATTTTACTACCTGAGAAACAAGAATAATCAAGTTGATCAGTGCTCACGAAGTGGGTAACACGATAGCGCATTTTCTTGTATGGAGATCCGCATGAAATAGACGCTTCCTCCGTTGAATAGGAGACAAAATGGCTTTGGAGATCACTCAGCTGATCGATGATCTCTCATGCGTTTTCAATATTCTCTCTTCACCCTCCCTCTCAAATTTCAGCTTTCTGCGTCGAATAGTAGACAAAATAGTTTTGGAGTTCACTCCGCTGATTAATGACCTCTCATGCGTCTGCAGAGCCTTGATAATTCTTTCTCCTTGCCACGTTACAGATAACATACATACCTACCAAGTTTCATAAAAATTGGAAGTCGGGAAGTGGCATTTAAAACTATTTTAGGAGGACATACATGCATACATCAACGGGCAAAGTGAACACAATAGCTCATTTACCCTTTCTTAAAAGTAAATGTGCAAAAAATGGGAAACTTTCATGTGTTAGAATTTCACATTTTAGACCTCAGATTAGCATTCAGAAAGGCCGTTTAGCTTGTCCAATAACCGCAGGAAGATCGCTCGAGACGTAGGAACGCGATGGAGCTGAGAGTTCCCTCCAGGAGGGCGGGGGTCGTGACGTTATCGTGCTTTATGATTTTCAAAAGCCGTTCTACTGGTTAGATACCTATCAAATAGCACCATTTAGGAAAGCTCTCGCTCAGATCTTTCTACTGGACAAATAAAAAATAACCACGAAGATACCCCATTGTATTCTAAAATTAATATAGAACGGGAATCCTTCAATTCATCTTGATTTCGTAAGAAGGTTTGCCACTGCTTGTATCGGTTTTTCTTCTTTTTCACTTGCAAACGTTGAATACGTGGCTGACAATACTGCTTGGCTTCATCTTCTTCATCTTCCCATATATTTTCTTCTACATATTCTTCCCATATATTCTTTCGTGTCGACCTAGAGAAAGCAAGAAAACTATTTCATACTTCACGTGGCCTTTTTGGTTCATTTACCTCTCCTCTAAGTTGCGTTTTTCAACTTGTAAGGCGATTTTTTATCGCTCAGGAACTACAAATATTATTTACTAATATAGCGAATTTTTATGAAAAATTGAAACTATTGCAATGGCTTTAAAAAATTTTAAATAAATTTTATCGAATATTTCGTTTATTTTGCGTTGATTTTGAATATACCCCTTGTTCCTGTACCTATAACGATTTTTTCAGTTTTCAATAAAAAATGGTCAAAAACACGATTTAATGGTCAAAAAATTTGTCTTTGTGACAAATGATTTTGGTGGCATTCGTGCAACCGCTGCATTTGGACATTGTAGACAGAGGGAGGGATGATTTCTCCAGCCTGGAACGCTGGCAGCGCCCCAGGTCCTGTAGACACCAGCCTACATCTTCATGCAAATATATAGCATAGTAACCTACCTACTTGGGAAAAAAAATTGGTGCCAATGTGAGGTACAAAGGTGCAATGTTTAGTTCTGGTGTTACCTACGTAGTTTCTATATATTCGTACAGAATAATTACTGTATTTATTAAATACAATGCATACTTCACGCACTATAGTAAGTTGATTTGATATCACCATCTCCAAAACTATTGATTGATTATTTAAAAGCTCTATCAAAGGAGCAAAACAATGGGAATTTATTCCAGTAGGTAGCTCGAATTCGGTAGGCAACTAGGTAGCTACATATTTTTAAAAGTAAATCTAATAGATTATAATTTCAATGTTGACACGGTTCCTATTTTTTACGGTAGTTAGAAATCCAAAGTGATTAAACACTTACGGTAGTTATGGAGCTCTGATACATACAGGGTTATTGGAATAAATAAAAAATGCCAACCCTCACAACACTCAAATCTACATTTCATTCTAGAATTTTTATGATTTTTCAAGTTCAAAGCAAATATTGCCGTTTTTTGACAATTTAGGAGAATAATTCCACGAATGTACACGCTTAGGTCATATTAATATTCAATGTAATATTTACACTAAACACCAAAATCACACTAAAACACTAAAAAAGACATGTTTTTGGTAGTAAAACAAACTGCTCTTGATGCGTTGCAAAGAGAATCAAAAGGGTTTAGAATTCCTAGGTATTTAGCAAAGAGTTTCTCTCGCAAAGGAATTAGTGACGAAGGAGATGGGAAAGGATCAAGTGAGTCTTTGGAACCTGAAATATTAAATAATAAGTAAAACTAATACTTCTTTAGGTGTAAGGTTCTTATACTGAATGCAGGGGTGTTTTTGTATAAAAGGGGTGTCAGTCCTGAACAATTCTGTTGCAGTGATTACCCCCCAAAAAGACGCTCTGCAAACAAAATATGCCAATCCACAAAATGGAATGATATCATCCGATTTGGGCCAAGCAACAGTCGGATTCTCTCACTCTTTTTTACTGCCTTTGGAAGTGAGACGCTTCCACAGTGGCTTGGCTGATTTTCTTCTATCGCAGAATCACATTGGCAAATGCGGATTCGCACATCTTACCGAGGCTAAAAAAATATTCACAGTATTGAATAATAATATATTTCATTTATAAATTAGCAAGCCTCCCCCCCCCCCCCCCCCCCGTAGGGGTGTATTACAATTGAAACATATAGGGGATGTTGCTCGCTTCGCTCGCTCGATGTGGATATATAGATGCGATGGTCTTTTACTGGCGAGTGGGACTTGTAGAATCATTGGAAAGAGTAGCACACTAAGGGTATGTTTAACGTGTGTAGGGGATGTTGCTCGCTTCACTCTTTTGAGGTGGTTGTGTCGCTCCCTTTGCACGTCCTTTGTGGAATGTATAGATGCGTCGGATATAGTCAATCCCGAGTCCGTACGAAAAACCTCGTTGAAATCTGACGTCGTCTACTATTACTGCTACTACTACCCGGCGCTACAACCCATGGCGGGTCTGGGCCTGACTAACGATACGTCTTCACTCTGATTTATTCATTGCCACAGTTCGCCAGCGACGATCTCCGAAGATCTTTGTCCACTTCATCACACCAGCGCAGGCGCGGTCTCCCTCGAAGTCTCCTCCCTTCTAGTCTGCTGGCATATTTTTTTCGTACAGCTATATTATCAGACATTCGCTGCACATGTCCAGCCCACTTGATTCTGGCTCTATTGGCCTCAATTACTATATCCGGATTTCCGCAGAGCACAGCGATTTCATGGTTTGTGTATACGAGGCAGTACCTTTCACTCCCACCGTCGGAGCAGATCTTCTGCCTTGCTAGTGAGTGCCCAGGTTTCCGAACCGTAGAGAACGACTGGTCATACCGTACGGTATATCCTCACTTTAGTCGTTTCACTCAACCGTTTGCTTTTGAAGAACTTGCTCAATGCGAAGTAGCATTAATTCCAGCCTTGATTCTCTCCCTGATCTCATCTGCTTGAGAGCTGTTGGTTGTAACTGCAGTTCCCAAGTAACAATCCTTTCAAATGTTTGACACATGGACACATAACCCAAGTTCTGAAGCTGCATCTTAAAGAATCTGGTATCCTTTGTCAAGGGACGTTAAATTCGGTTAAATATGGTTCCTCCTCGACTGCCAGGACATTTTCTAGAGCCAGATTGAACAGAACCCCAAATAGCACCCCTCCTAGCTGCAAACCTTTTTTGACAGGGAAGGAAGATGCAATTCGTCCGTTGATTTTAACTTTATTAATAGTTCCAGTGAGTGACATTGTTATCAGTCGAATTAATTTAGTGGGGACTCTAAAGGTACACAGGACTTCAATGAGTTTACTTCTCTTCACACTATACACACACTTTACACTATCAGAAAATCGATGTAAAGTTGAGGCAAACAAATTTTAAACTCGTAGCATTTTTCTAATATCTGACGCAGGGAGAAAATTTTGTCAGTAGATGATCGGTTTCTTCTGAATCCACATTGATAATCCCCGAGTACTGACTGAGCAATGGGAGTCAGTCTTGTGTTAATAATCTGTTCCAGGACTTTATAGCCGACATTTAGAAGAGAGATACCACGGTAATTTGTGCAATCAAGAATGTCATGCTCATTGTGCACAGGACAAATAATTGGTATACTCCATCCTGTAGGCAACTCCTCCTTTTCCCAAACAGCGCTGATTAGCCGAAGCATCAGTACCTCCAGTTTCGAGCCACCAACTTTTGACTGCTCTGCGACAATTCCATCCTCTCCTGGGGCTTTATAGTTTTTCAGACTTCTAATCGCATATCTGACTTCATCCAATGTTGGTAGTAGGTCCAGCTCATCATCTTGAGGAAGAGCAGGTATATTGAGGTGATCAACCTCACATCCTTCATTCAAAAACTCATCAAAATATTCAACCATCGATTTAATATTTCTTCAGGACTCCAAATCAGTTGGCCCGATCTGTTTTTGATAAAATCACCTTTCTTTTTTTCCTTGTCCCTTGGTAAAATCGCCTGATGTTCCCACATTGTCTGTCCTCTTCCAGCTCTTCCAAGTCCTTTTTTCAACTTCTCTCTGTTTTCTTCTGCATGCTTTCTTGAACTTTTTCCTTTTCTGCGAGTGTTGTTCAACCGTCTTTCTTGATCTTCTGTTGATTTTTTTAGTTTTGCATTGTTTCGTCCTTGAGCAAGTTTTGCACATTCATCATCAAACCATTCTCCTTCAATCAATCAATCATTCCTCCCATTTGGTCTGTACATCTTTCAAGAGCCATTCATTTTAATTTTTTTTCTCATTTTTCTGACTTTTAGCTTAGGGTGCTGAATGTTGGAAATTGGCTAGTGATATTTTTTGTTTGTATTTGACCCTCACCAAATAATGGTTGGAATCACAATCTGCCCCTCTACATGATCTCACTGCAGATATATCTGATGCATGTCTACTATCAACTATGACATCATCTATCCGATTCTGCCTGATTCCATCTGGGGAAACCCAGGTAACCTTGTCGTTTTATTATCATACTCTTAACCAAAGCAAAATCTATAAGACGTGACCCGTGATCATTGCATTCCTGGTGAATGCTCTCTTTGCCAGCCACACGCCTGTATGAAGTTTCTCTACAAACTTGAGCGTTCTGGTTCCCCAGTATCATCTTTACATCGTATATAGAAGCTTCTTCATAAAAATTGGTCAGTTTTTTGTAAAATTCATCTTGTCTGTTTTTCTCCACTTCATCTGTGGGGGCATATGCATTTATTATTGTAATATTGAAGAAGCGGGCTTTAATCCTAAGGGTACATATCGTGTCGTCCACAGCTTTGAAATCCAACATGCAGGACTTCCATTAGTTCTCCACTATGAAGCCTGTCACATTTCTTCCTTGGTTTTTCCCATGTAAAACACTGTGTGTTGCCCGGATCTGAAGATTCCGTTCCCACCACCTCGCATCTCCTGAACCGCTGCTATACCAACACGGTATGTTTGAAGTTCACGTTTGAAGATAGTCGAGGTTCCTTTACATACAAGTGTACGTACATTCCAAGTTGCCAGATATATAGAGTTGTCCTTTAATGAAGATCCGTTTCCACACAGGGTCGTCCTGCCACCGTTTAAATCAATTAGGGACGCATTTTTTTCGTTCGTAACAAGATTTATTTTATGGGGTAGGGTTGTTAGCCCCACGCTAAACCCCCAACCTGGAAGACCAGGCTGGCTGAAGACCAATCCCCTCAAATTTTGCCAGCATCACTCCCTTCCGCTTCATAGAAGGAGATGCTATTGCTACTGCTACAAGCCTGATACAGACTTTATGACTTGCCCCTATCAAGATGCAGGAAAGCTCTTCCTCCTTTATCCTGGCTTAGGACAGACTGCAGTAGACACTACCGAAGGTAGTATCCCCCATAGGCGGAGGATCCTCTTTTAGTCACCTCTTACGACACGCAGAGAATACGTCTGGGAAATTCTAGGCCTCATCCCTGCAGGGCTACTAATCTCCCAACTGAATTCCAACTTCCTAGAGTAAACAGGAGAGAATTTAGCTCACTCAGCTGATCAGGAAAAAGCCCCTGAGTAGGCTTTGTATTAGGGGATCATCAGAATATGTGTCTCTAATCGCTTCGATGGTACTTTGTGAGTCGCTACAGATCACATAATTCCCAACCCCAAACTACTGGAAATTCGAATAGCCAGTTTCGCTGCCCACAGCTCTGCTGTGAACACAGACACGACAGGTGGTAAGCGTCTAGTGACAAAGAAGTTGAGGCTTTTAAGAGCAAGGCCAACACCATCGGCCCATATTTGAACCATCGATGAGCAGGAGAGTGTGTCCGACATATTGAGGATATCATTGTAGTGGCATTTGAGGATGTGTGGGGTGTATTGCCCATGACCAAGACCCTCATGCGAATCTCACCCAAAAAGACAAGGTCCAAGGTGGGGCGGGGGGCACTTCACATGGGACCAGAGGGTATTTCTTTATGCTATCCCACCTGGTGAGCACATGAACATGAATACTCAATTGGTCAGTTCTTGTTTGGAGACTAGAATATGTCTCATCCAAGGAGGGGTCTCATAGACCCTCAATGCATTCTGGCCAGAACATGGGAGCGATATACTGCGACGACAACTACTGATACGAAAGCCATGACTGTTTTTATTTGTTAGATAAGCGCAGTAGGGCCATATTAATTTGTATTGTGTTCTGTTATTATTAAAATGAATCATACAATTGATCAATCTATATGTTGTACAGAAAAGAAACCAAAAGGGAAAGCGCCTAATCAAGGCTACTGGGAAGAAAACTACGACACGGACGAAAAGTTCGGGAAAAAAGTCCAATCGGATTTCGAAAGGTTGATAAAAATGGGGGAGAAAGAAGCGGACCCGAGAGATATGGACGTCACGGCACGAAACGAGGGCGAGGGGAGGCCGACGAGGACTTGGCTAGGGGTTGGCGAAAGACCCGGGAAGGGCAAGAAAGGAAGCAGGGATGATGAATAGTGAAAATGGACCATTCGAGAAACATAGTCACGTATAGAATAGCATATATAAATATATAGGTACATAGAACATATAATTATATAAACGATATCATGAAAGAATACTCTGATGGCAACTAACGAGACGAATGTTAAGACGAAAGCAAGTCCAAGCTTAACGAGGATGGTCTACCTACGTGAATTTACGCTGAACTTTCTTGAGGCTAAATACTTTATTTGCCGAAGATGGCACCTTAAAAAAATGATTGCTTTTCGAATTTCCGAAGAAATACACAAAGGAATGGATAATATAATTGTCATAGTTGAAAAAAGGGAAGGTTTGGTGCTGAAACGCATGCAAAATATGCCAAGAATAAATAAAAGCTTATCAGAATAAACGATATAATAAAATAAGTAATAATTCTCGATTCTTATTCACTGTATATTAATTTTGTAGAATAGAATAGATATAAAATATGAGAATAATTAACTATTGATCATTTTGGCCCTTTACTTAACCATACTGCTGTGGAAAATTAAGGGATCACTGTCGAAGAAACTGTGTTTCGGATTCGTGGTGGTCGAATCGTAAAATACCTATCCACTGTGACAAATTCTCACTTTTCGGTAGCAAGAAATCCAGGAAAATAATTTAACGAATCCCAGATCAATACAATGGTCCAGTCTGAAGTAAACCAAAAACACATTTTGTAAATTAAAAAAAATATATATATATCCAATCACGTAGCATGATTGTATGAGCGAATTTTTGAACATTATAGTACTATATTATGTTAGGTTGGTCTGAAATTTGAGTACTTTGAGGGCAAATAAATTCTAACCACCAACTTTATAGTAAATAAACTCGTTCGATGATTTCAATCAAACAAAATCAATGATCAGGATAAAAATGGGGTTTTTAAACTAAAATGTTCTTGTAGTTACGAATATTGCAGTCGAACTGGTAGGAAATTAAGGGAAAGAATAGACGGGCATCAGGAGGATTTAAGGGAAAATAAGGGTAAGTCTACATTTTGTAAAACATCTTAAGGAATCCGATCATAGTTACAATTTTGCTTTGACAAATATTTTGTAGAGTTTCTTCACTTTTGTCCAAAGAGAGGTATGTTGAATATTTATTTATTTATTTATTTATTTATTTATTTCAATAATACGGGCAAGCCCAATACATGAGGAAAAGAAAAATATAACAAATGTATAAGTTCAAAATACATAGCGTAAATTACCGCGGCGAACAAAACAAAAAATTGAGTATACTACCTATAAAATAGAATTGAAAATAGATGGAAAAAAAGAAAGTTTATTGTCCACAGTTAAGGGTGGTTCCACATAAGTTTTTCACTGTCGAGCGAAGCGAGGCTAATGAGGTGTTGAAAAAGTCGACGTCTGGATATTCGTTTAGAAGGTTGTTGACTGTTCGTGGGAGTCTAGATAGGGGGCGGTGGTACATATAGTTTGTCGGCGAGAAAGGTGTCCAAAATAAGCTGTTGGATCGTGAGGCGGAACGGGGCACCAACAAATTCACCATTTCCAGAAGGTGGGGAGAATCGACGCGACCATTGAGGATGTTGTATAAAAATGAAATGTCGGCTAGCTGTCTTCTAACTCGAGGGGGTAAAGTGCCGCAGTGCTCATTAATAGCCTCATAGTTTAAAGAGTCAAATGGTATATGAAGCTTAAATGCCACGTAACGGAGGAAGCGGCGATGAACCCTCTCTAGCTGTTCAATATGGCAATTATAGAATGGGCTCCAGATCACAGAAGAGTACTCCATTAGAGGGACAACCAGAGAATTGTAAAGAGCGGTTATAGCAGAGACGTGGGTGAACTCCCTCGTATTTCTTTTCAAGAAACCCAAAACGCGCATTGCTCGGGAAGAAGTCGATGTGATGTGTTCAGTGAAAGTCAGCTGGGTGTCTAAAAGTACCCCTAGGTCACGGGTGGACGTGACTCTTCTCAATAACAAACCGCCGATTGAATAGTCACAGACCAGTGGAATCACAGAGCGGTGGAAGGAGATGATGGCACATTTCGAAGGGTTAAGAGATAAACTATTAGTTGAGCACCAGACTGATAGTGAATCCAATGCACCCTGGAGAACCCGACAGTCCCCGTCCGACTCCACAACCCGATAAATTTTTAAGTCATCAGCGAATAGAAGGTATTTGACATCACTTAAGACCGTGCACACACTGTTGATTACCAATAGAAATAGCAGAGGTCCAACATGTGATCCTTGAGGAACACCAGATGTGGCAAGGAATGGCCTAGACAACATGTCCCTACACCTAGCTATCATTGATCTACCATCCAAGTAGCTCTCCAACCAACACAGAAGACTGCCAAAGATCCCCAGTGAGCTAAGCACAGATAGTATTACCTGATGGGACAGCTTGTCGAAGGCCTTGGAGAAGTCAGTCGTAATCAAATCGACCTGGTGTCCCCGCTGAAACGCCTGCAGTGTATATTCCTGAAACACGGCCAAGTTGGAAGTAGTCGACCTCCCCTTGACGAAACCGTGCTGTTCAGGAATGATATATGATGAAAAGAGAGGTGTCATCTGCAGTGTAACAAGCTTTTCGAATAATTTTGGTATCGTAGAGATGGTACTTATTGGTCTGTAATTTCTTATGTCGGCCTTATCCCCCCCTTTATGTATTGGTGTAACGTAAGACGACTTCCAGCGAGTAGGGAACACTCCTACAGACAGTGATTTGTTGAAAAGTATGTGTAGGGGTGAAGCAAGGGATGTGAGGCAGGATTTGAGCAGGATAGGAGGCACACCGTCGGGTCCCATTCCCTTCGAGATATCAAGTTGAGAGAGTGAATCGGCAACTGAAGTTTCAGATATGGTCAGACTTCCAATCACCGCGACATCCAAATGAGGTCCCTCAGGTACATCAGCACCGGCTTCGTATACAGTGGAAAAGTGAAGTCCGAACAAGTCGACGATTGACTGAGGGTCGTCCGCTGTTTTTTCATCAAGATACATTAGCTGGGGAAGGTCATTTGTACCATCACGGTAATTAATGTAGTTCCAAAATACTTTAACGTTCTGGTGGAGTGAAGACTGGACTGATTCGATGTATTCTGAATAGAGTGATCTTGATAGTTCTTTACAACGGGACCTCAGGGCTGAGAAAACCTCGTAATCGACCCCGAGACTCGAGATCTTGTAGCGGGAATGAACGAAGTTCTTCTGGCGCGAAAGCGAGATGAGCTCAGGGGAAAACCATTTGAAAGATTCGATAATATATTTGAAAAATTCGAAATTATCAAAAGTGTTTAACCGAAGATATCCCTCAATATATTTCACCATTGATAAGTACATTTCTGTAAAGCTTGGACTTATCCCCTTGTAGTTGAGCATTCCTTTCCCTTCACTTTATCCGATTAGCTATAATACCCTTTGTATACACTTAATTGGTTTTACCTGATGCACTTTCCTTTCTCTAGACCAACGGGATTCAATCTCCCCTCACCTGTGACTATATAAACTGTGTCCTTTCTAACGTAGGTATGTTCAGTTATTGTTTGTAACTGATGATGACCTAACCGTCGAAATCGATCTAACATTGTAACTCTTTATTTACTTGGAATTGGACAACGTTCTTCTTTAACTTCTGTTTTTTTGTTGAAATGGGTTTCCAAAACTTTGTCGCGAGTGATTTAGTTCGTTCCATATCATGATAAAAATGTCTTAGTACACGATTTCCAGCGCTTAAATCGGGTATAACTTAAGCTCCTCTCATTGTTTGTTGTTGAGCCAATGGAGACTTCTGGTTCGGGCATCGCAAACTATCATGTGAGCTTAGTTTTACAAGGATTCTACGAAACCCAAATCCCATATGACAGGTGCGGAGTCTTTTCTACCCGAAATCCGGATAACGCATTAGTCTACTGTATTCCATCACTTTGTGGGTACCGGAGGTTCATATACCATTTTATTTTTCTGGGGGTGTTGCCTTTTCCATTGACGGTAGTAGTTTTCGAGGGTTGAGAAAGTTTCAAAGAAGGCTTCTCAAATTTTTAAAATGTTTAATGCTTAGCGCTTTCGCCTTTTTGTATTTGGTGGTTCGGTACTTCATCTTTGCCTATTTTGGGGCCTCCTCAACATCCTAGAAGGTACCTTTGAGATTGGAATGTTTCGTCTTATTTATTAAAGGGAAACTGTGAAAATCTGGTGGTTTTATCACTCATTGTCTGGTAACTCTGTCCTTATACGTTTAAGGGTGTCTATATAGTCAATTTGATTTTAAATTGAGAAAGAGAATGCAGGTTGGAAAATTTCACTCTTAACATTGGCTTAACATTGTTTAAGAGTGAAATTTTCCAACCTGCATTCTCTTTCTCAATTTAAAATCAAATTGACTATATAGACACCCTTAAACGTATAACGACAAAGTTACCAGACAATGAGTGATAAAACCACCAGATTTTCACAGTTTCCCTTCAATAAATAAGACGAAACATTCCAATCTCAAAGGACCTTCTAGGATGTTGAGTAGGCCCCAAAATGGGCGAAGATGGAAGTACCGAACCACCAAATACAAGCTCTGACGAGGCCGATACTGGCGAAAGCGCTAAGCATTAAACATTTTAAAAATTTGAGAAGCCTTCTTTGAAACTTTCTCAACCCTCAAAAACTACCACCGTATACCATTTTAAGTGAAGTTACAACCTTTTAAATTTTTTCTTAACCGAAGCTGGAAAAAGGACATCCCCGCATCCTTCCTAGGACTCTTCAATTATTTTTCCTTAGATCCATTTGATTGCAATTTGCCGAACACTCATTGCAATACTCGGCTACACAGTGGACCCCGTCATTCTTCGACTTCGTTAGAAACCTTTCAAAGTGCGTAGAAACCCGTGGAGGGAAGTTCCAGTGTCAAAAGCTGAGCGGCACAAGGTGAACCGGTCGCCGGCCATCGGACGATCGTCTGGCCCTCGTGCGTTCTGGACCCCTCCAACGTTCTCCGCTCGTAATGACTGCTTGACACTCGGAACTTAAATGGCCACCGCTCCCTCCCCCCCTGCTAGGCAGATTAATCGTAGAGAATGATTTATTTGATGGGATCCTCTCCTGTCAAGACCCCAAGTAACAATAGGTAAGGCATGAACCCCATCTTTGTGGTGGGATATGTCTCTACTTCAAGGGTTTCGTATCGAAAAGGACTATATATCCGTAACAAATGGATTTTCCTTGAGCGGGATAAGCCAACATCATGCCTGCACATCTCTTTGATGTAAAATATTATAGCCGTTACAATAGGTAATTCGTGCAGAAGTACAGAATGGATGCATAAGCTCACAGCTCCACCATTCTTCGTCGAGGGAGGGCCCCAATTTGCAACCCCGACAGAACTACATAACCACAAACATTGAGAAAACTCTGCACTTCCGGAAATTTCCCGCTCGATAAAAAACAAATATATATATATATATTGTTTTCTAGTTGATACGGAGCTTAAAAGTTATCCTTTAGTGCAGCGAAAGGAAAATAATTTTTTTATTATTATAATAATAATGGTGGACGGGGGAAGGGGTGACGTAGTTGCATCACAACATTGTTGCAAAAAAAGTGTACTCACATATATTTATTGGCAAAATTCCTATGTACAAAGTTAATTTACATCGTCAGAAAACAGAAAATACTTCAATACAATTTTCTCCGGTGAAAAAGAAATGAATGTGACCTCCACGGCTCTAGTTCGTTGAACTTTTGTCTTATGGTGGAGTACGATGATGTTGGTTACATCAGTGTTTCCCAAACTCAATGATTCCACAGACCCCCAGTTACAACCGAGCCGTCCCACAGTGGGCCAAAAACCGATTCTAGGTGGGAAAAATTCTTATAGAAAATTTTGAGCTGAATCCAAATATACCCCACGTCTCCCTTTATCTAAAATAGCTTCTTCGACCCAAGAAATAGATTTTTGACACAGTTTTTCTCTCTTTTTGACCTTTGGAACTGACCTACATTTTTTTTGGACAGAAAAAGTTCTAGAGGAAGAAATTTTGCATTTAATGAGACCAGGGGAAAGCAAGAATTCATGGAATTTAAAGCTTGATCGTCTGATCAATCATTTCTGATTAATCGTCAGAAGGTTTTTTTCCTCGGTTCAAGCCCTAAGGGAAAGCGAACTATTCAATGACATCGTTGCGGGTGGTATTAATCGATTCTTTGGGATTAAATTTATCATTGACAAGCAAAAAAATGTTCGCTGTGAATGATCCACTAATCTCTATTATCTCTTTATTTATAAGAATGAAACTCCGTCTGTCTGTTTGTTTGTCCATGCTATGCACGGCCAAACGGCTGAGTGGGGGGAGTCTACGAGTGGGGGGATGTTCTTGGGATTTTCCGGTAGGGTGTATAAGCGAATTTAAAATTTTCTAATCCCACCCGAACCATGGGCCGTAGGGCGGGAGGGGGGTCGAAGTAAGAATTAATGTGCGCTTTTTGGACTTCCCCGCTTCCCCTACCCCTCCAAACGGCCGTTGAAAATTCCGGAAAAATACCGATTTCGTAGGTTTTTGAACGAGGAAGACGACGGCGTGATCGGATCGCGAAAAAAGTATCGGGAAATGCGTCAAAAAAATGCGAGAGTACGGACCGTGTTTTCTCGAAAAGTCCGACGAAAAACTACGTTTTTTCCGATAAAAATATACCCCATAAGGTACGTTTTTCGGAACGATTTTCGCGGGCGAAATACAGCTTTGGGTCCGCCGAATCTGAATCCGAAATCGGATATCGAAAAAAGTGACGAGAACTCGGTCAAACTGCGAGCGGAAGCGAGGCGAAGCGTTTAATATGAGAAATTAATCGAGCCGGGCCGCGTTTTTCGAGACCGCCGCCCGTTTCACAATGTTGCTTACCAGAAGGGACTCGACTTCTACGCAATACCTTGCGAGCGAAGCGAGGAACATCCCCAAATAAACTTTTTTTGTGGTTCCACGTAGTTTTATAAGATTTATTTTGTTTGTAAGAATTTCCAACAGAAAAAAACGTCTGCCAAGTTGGGTGGGCAGTATAACTTCCTCAAGCGAGCGAAGCGAGCAGCATCCCCTACAGAAGTTAAACCTACCCTTAGAGATCTACCGTTTGCGAGCGAAGCGAGCAACATCCTCTACATGTTTCAATTGTAATACATCGCATGTGCACAGCCACACCTTGTGAGCGAAGCGAGCAACATTTCCTACATGCCACAATTTGCGAGCGAAGCGAGCAATATTCTCTACACGTCACACTTTGCGAGCGAAGCGAGCAATTGAATGGGGGGTCCGGGGGCTTGCCCCCCGGCTGGATGTGGAGGCGAGCGCAGCGAGCCGGAGCGGCTAGTAATTCTATACTTCTCAACTCATTACTTCATTTTGCGTATGCGCAAACGTAAATTCCTTCGAGCATAATTCTTTTACTCCCTATCCGTCCAATCCCGCTCAAATTTGGTGTACAGTTGGGGCGGCAATGGTTTAATTATTCCTTGTTAATTTCAACATAATTGCATCATTATTAGCTCCTGCGCATACCCGAAAGTGCACTCCCAGGAAAAAGGTCTAGTTTTCATCAGATTTTGATTACATTTTCTGGGAATTTGTGGGTTACGCTGTAGATCCCTTACCAATTTCATTTTTCTCAAATAATTACACCATTCGGCGAATGCGCTAACGCAAATTACTTCAAGCATAATTTGCCCGTTTTTTTAACATCTTTACTGTGAATCATAAAATTGCTGGGTCTTGGAACTGTAAAAGTGTAAACCCTCCTCGGATACACAATGCGCCATGTTCTTATCCAAAATTACATACGGGGTTTAATAATTATAGGCCAATGATCTGTGTAGAAGGGCTATCTAACACAGAAATAATAAACCATTTTGTAATAATTTGCTTTTTTTTTTAATCCGTTTTCTGGATCCTATGCATCTTGAAACGTAAACCAAAAAATTTTCAGCGGGTGTTAAAATTATTTTCTTGTTAGATTATAAAGGTTCATTATTGAAAATAATAAGCCAAAAGGAGAAACCATCCTGCAAAAACCTGTGTTCTCCCTGCAAAAGGAGTACTCCAAGTCACTCTAGATTTACATGATAAATTATATAGCGTCCCAATACTGACAACTGCAAAGTAAGCAAATGCTTTCAAAAAATCACTTTGCCGCAGGTCCCTTGATATTTCATGGGAAATTGAGAAGAGAGAAGGCCGATGACGTTTCTGCGAGGGGATAAAATCGAAATGGGTGCAACGAAATGAAATAAGCGTTTGTAATGGCGGTGAACGCACTTGAGCGAGACCCCCCCGGCCATGACGGTCGTTGCGGGGCCATCTGCCTCCTCCCGGCTCTGCTCGGGTCGGCTCGGCTAAATGGGGAGGAACCCCGAACAGATTCTTAGCGAATTTTAGCAGAAAATGAAGCAATTGCAATGGCTCCAAAAAATTTAAAATGTTAATCTTCGAAAAATGTCTTCATCGCAATCCGTTTTGAGGCATTCTGAAACGAATCCCAGAGTTTAACGGTTTTTCATAAATATATATGAATATTATATACCTATGTGGGCGCTGGATTTGAAGAACAAATGGATCAACCAGGATTGGAGAGGTTCTCGGTTGCCTAGCGAGAGCGCAGCAACGCATGATTATTGTTGATGTTGGTAGCTAGGAGATCTCGAGAAAAATAACTGTTCTGATGTTCCGAAATCATTGACGAGTAGAGTCTAGAGTTAGAGCTTTGTGTGTGGGTGTGGTGACTGGGTAGCGGGTGCTGGTTGTGACCGAAAATAATACATTCAGATTCATGGTGCCCGATTTTCCGACTCACAAGCACTGAATTGAGTATCCAGCTTAATTATGGTAACAGGAAATCGGCCTCTTTTGGCTGCAAACCCAGGCTCTTGGGGGAGCTCATGAAGTTGTTTATAGTTTTACAAACGTAATTTTTATAATAGTTTTTCTAGAGAAGAAACTCTTCTTTGTAGGCAGCACCCTTGATTAAGGAATTACTTTATCTTAAACGACTAAGTATAACAGAAATAGGTATTTTCTCATGTGATAGATCTTTCCCTGACGTTGTAGGTATATTTATTTACATTCATTGTTGCAAATGTAACATAAGTTCCATTCCTGCTGCGAAGATGGGAGCTTAAGAATTCGAAGGCAGCTGCTGGCGGGTATTCATGAATTCATCTGCATCCCATTGAAACAAAAAAGCAATCCAGTCTTAAATCAAGAACTTACCAAACTTGTCAGCCGAAATGCGGCTTCTCCTTCCATAGCTTTACTTAAGTATAACCATTCCTGTTTCCTGGTTCCATGCGCTTGTCCACCGTTAAACAACATTCCACCGTACTAATCTACGATTTAGGATCCAATCCTTCCGCCCCTGGGTTGAATGTAGGAAGCGTGATTTGATTATCATTTGGTTTGAAAAACATTCACATTATGAGGGTACCTATGCATGGTATGATTTTGTAACTCAAGTTTGGATACCAGTGTCGGCAAGTTTGTTTTTCTCCTCCTGGGCGTCGCATCGTATCCCACTTTTGATTTTGGATCCTGGTTGTCCTCAGGTAGCACCATAATAATCTACTCAGTATTGTTCATTCTAGCTTAACACTTTATTACGCGAACTCTCAGTCGTCAATGATTTCGGAACACCAGAACAGTTATTTTTCTCGAGGTCTCCTAGCTACCAACATCAGCAATAATCATGCGTTGCTGCGCTCTCGCTGGGCAACCGAGAACCTCTCCAATCCTGGTAGATCCATTTGTTCTTCAAATCCAGCGCCCACACACACACACACACACACACACACACACACACACTCACTCTCTCTCTCTCTCACACACACACACACACACACACACACACACACACACACACACACACACACACACACACACACACGCATGCACGCACAAACACACACACACACACACACACACACACACACACACACACACACACACACACACACACACACACACACACATTCCAGAGGATAACTCTCCTTAAAAAATCGAGCTTTCCAAACAAAAGGATGAGTTCGTTGGTCAACACTTATTTGAGCACATTGGTCAAATTATAAAAAAATGTACTAAAAAAATCACTAAAAATAGCTTAAAACAACAAAAAATGTCCAAAAATCGTTTTATTTTTATTTTTCAGCAAAATCTTAGTCAATATAAGGTAATCAACAACAAACTAGAACATTAAAATTTATACAAATAATATGCAGAAAAATATTCTTGAATTTCATTTGTATTTGCTGAAAAATCTATTAAAAAATGGAAAAATTGCGAAATAAACCAGTAATTGTTTGGAATCGTGAACTATTATTCACGATGAGTTTATTTGCCATAAAGTTGGTGGTTAACAATTCTTTTTCCTCAAAGTACTCCAATTTCAAAACAACGTATCATTATATAATAATATCTACAAAAATTCGATCATACGATCATGCTGCATGACTGAAACTTTGTTCTTCATCGCTAGAGTTCGCGTGTCACTGCTGGAACTGAACTGGAGCTGAAAGTACTTTACCATCAAGAGGTACCTGTGGAGGTGGAGTGGATGTTGGAGGAATAGGAACATAAATAATTAAAATTGACCAGCTTTTAGACATATTCTACGTATATGGAATAAAGCAGACATAATCGCTCATTGTGTAAGCAGTAGGTCAGTGGGATAACCGCAACACTCCTTAGTCTCTCTCCACACACCCGCACAATAACAGTCGAGCTGCTATCAAAATTGTGATAAAAAAGAACCGCTTAGCCGTTTCAGAACTCTTCGCCGCGGACGGCGGATGGACGGATTTTTTTTAATTCGATTTTTGGATTCGATTTTGATTATGGGGGGGGGGGGGTGATTTTTTCTTGGTCGATTACAAAGGTTTATTATTAAAATGATAAACCAAAAAACCGTAGGTGTATGCAGTGTGGGTGACGAATTTTATCGACTCCACCCAGGTTACAATTCTTGACTGCTTTTCGTGATTTTTATTTGGTTCTATCACGAACTCGACATAGTTTTAGAGCATTTGCCATGAGTTTCAAATTTCATAATAGTAGAGGGAGAATGTTGGGAGTAACACTGATAAATCGTGATGTTTTAACTATTCTCGTCAGATTTTCGTGATTCTTTTTTGTTCAACCATGAATAGTTTTGGAACACATGTCAGGAGTTTCAAATTTCAAGATGGATGGGGTTGAATGGAGGAGCGATAAATCGTGATATTTTTTTGGTGATAAGTTGTGATATTTTTGATGTAATTGTTCGATCCCGATTTCACTCGAGTTGAGTTTCCAATTTACTGTCGGTTGGGGGGGTTTCAGCTACGGTAAATCATATTTTCTTTTTTCTCTCTTTTTTTTTTTAATTCTCACCAAAACTATATAAAATCCATCCTTGGGGACGTCTCTGTAATCCATACATTACTAACTAATATTGCTTTGCATCGCCAGTTCAAAATCGGGAATGGAGGAACGATCCATATTTCAGTTTCACAAAGCAACCTATATGGTATTTTCAAATTAATTAGGGATGTTCTTTAATTGTGTCTCTCGACAGCAACATCCTTTGGCAAAAGCTGACGCCAGCGGACAGTCGCGCTCTCTTTACTCCCAATGGGTTAGAAATAAAGAAAAATAACGCAGAAAAAGGGAAAAAACTCAAATAACAAAACATGGGAAAGAAAAGGGAGAGTTGGTGAAAAAACGAATCAAAGGGACTGTAGCAAGCTAAATCGAAAGGAAGTCCTTTCCACCATCCACCGTCCTATGCCGAAAAACGAGGGAATATAGAGAGGGAGCTGTTTTCGGAATTGACATTTCTACCCAGAATGGTGGCATCCAGAAAGTCCCCCGCTAGCAAAAAAAGACCTCTGGAAAAGGGTTGGGTGTAGGCTTTTGGAAAAAAGTAATATCCACAAAGATAGCGTGTGTTGGTTCATAAGGGTTGTCTTCGAGGTGATTGTGAGCTCGATTAGCTGAATTTTATTTATGAAGTGTATAGATATTCATCTACGGAAATGCTTGGCACTAACGAATTTGACTAAATGATTTATTGATCTTTATCGCCATAATAATAGTAGGAATTGTAGGGGGGAAATATGGAGTGTTTATGGAAACTCTAACTCGATGAGACGATAACATCGAACCAGCTGCACTTCAGTGAAGGCATAAAGTTCAAGTTGAAGATGGGTTGAGGGTTGCTCGAAAATTAAGCAAAATTATGCGCAAGCCGTCATGTTTTCTATTGATTTTCACGGACAACCAATGCGTTGCTAGAGAAGTGTAACTTCCTTAGTTTTCATTGCAGGAAAATTGTTCGCCACTTTCTAGACTCTCACTTTATCACATCTCATGATCCCTAATCCTGTGTAGTACCAAAGAAAGCTGATTTATTACGCTACGTTTTCAACTAATGTTACTAAGTAAACATTTATGTACTAGGTAATTATGCGAAAATAAGGCACTACACGGTAGTTACTATTGAGCAGGTAGCAGTTAGTATTAAACGATGCATAGACCTCTGATTACCTGATTGGCTCCTGAAGCTGATTTCTATGGTATCATCTGATTGGCTTCTAAAGCTGATTCCTGTGCCATTTAATCTATGTAGCTGAAATTCGAAACAGTACCTCTATGAGACAGGTAGAATAGAATTAGTGCGGAACCACCCAAATCAGCTGAGTGAACTCGGGAGCTCATTTGGGAACTTGGAAACTGCCAGACCAGGAGACTGTCCGAATTTCTGCCCCAAAACCGATTCGGGGAGTTCAAGGAGTTCACGTAAATGTCTCCGAAAGTACGGCCAGGAAACTGTCGGAAAACAGAAAGCTGCAGAACTGTCCGAAAATATTCCGGCAGAATGGAAAATCCCCGTTTCGACTTCGAAAACTGTCCGAAAGTCTGCTCAGGGCAATGAACTCCGAGTGGGTCCTTTCTAATCCAGTCACAATCTAATCCATCTTTGTAAAGCGTCTTCTTCCATTATTAGAGGGAAGCCTATATATGGCCAATCTCTTATTGAGTCACATTCTAATCCGTTATTATAATGGCAACCACTGGGTCATTAGGGGGAAGCCTATATATGGCCATTCTCGCACCATAATAATTCATTCAAAAAGTTTCATTCCTGAGAGTAAGATATTCATTTTCCCATCTCTGTGGCGTGTTTCTGTCCGTTTAACATGGTTTTTGTAATGCAGGGCCAACGAGCCTACTCACTTCTTTACGTTGACGAGTGCAATAATTTCTCATATATTAGAGATTAAAAAAAAACTCAGTGTGGTACATGAGATGTTCGCATACGCCATGTCCTGGAACAGCAAAGATGACCGACATGCCGGAAGATGTTAGTGATACAGATTTATCAACGTTTGGTCGCCAACGACTTGGTGCCATCCTTGACTTTCATAAAAGCCTACATGACCATCATTCCTTAGGTCATCCTAAAGTTGGAATCGCGAGGGATGGAGTTGGTTGAAGTAATTCACTACAACAAATGGAGTAATCGAAAAAGCCAAATCATGGCCTGGAGAGACTGGGAAAACTATGAGGAAAAAGTTGGAGATCGTGCTGACTAGAAATTTCGGTTGGAGCAACGTGCTGCGTGGCGAGTTTGCAACGTCAGAGGATTTTCCAAACTACTCTGCACAAGAAGCAGCATCATTCAAGTATTTACCTCTCGTGTCAGTTGACGTTGAAAGATCGTTCTCGTCATTGAAGATTTAATTGACCGATCTAAGAACATGGTCGATGTACAGACCAACGCGAATCTATTTCAATGACTCGTCTAGTAGTACTGAACATTTTGTAAATAGACTTTTAAACTGTAACGTGTATAAATGAAACTCGTCATATATATACCTGAAACTTGTAGATACAGTTATACATACAATACATAAATACGATTTGAACGTACGTTCGTATTTCTTTGATAAGGCCCAAGGTGGAACCTGGTAAAGGGATTTACGACCCTATTTTCGCACAGTTTTCAGTTCGTACAGATTCGGGCAGTTCCCCCTCTTCGCAATCTGTGTTTCAAGTTTTCTGGCAGAATCCTCGTTCCACCTTTTCGGGGAGTTTGGAGGACCAGGTTTTCCGGGAGTTTTGAAACGAAACCCCGATCTCCCCGAATTTCCAGGAAGGGCGTTTCGGACAGTTTCCTGGTCTGGCAGTTTCCCCCCGACCGCTCATTTTTCACCTAATGGACGCAGGAAGCTGAAATTCGGTATGGGGTCTTTATAAGCCCGATGTGTACGATTGACATAGAGAGGAACGACTCAGATCAGCTGAGTGAGCTCGGGAGCTCATTTCTCTCATTATAGATCTAAGATGTTGAAATTTGGTATTGAGCCTCCATAGACCTACTATGTACGTTTGACAAAGTGAAGACCCACCGTAGTTAGCTGAGTGAGCTATTGGGCTCATTTCTCTTCTAATAGACCTGAGATGCTGAAATTTGGTATTGAGTCTCGATGAGCCTCCTGTGTACGACTGACGAAATGCGAACCCACCGTGATCAGCTGAGTAAGCTCGGGAGCTCATTTCTCTCTAGACTACGAGGCTGAAATCTGGTATTGAGCCTACTATGCACGAATGACAAAGAATCTACTCTCCGAACATAGCACATTAATGATATTAGTAGGAGTGGGTATCTCTCTGACGGGATACTGTCATTCTTCTCTCCCTTTCGAGGATTTAGGGCCCCATTGCACCTCTGGGAGGCGACCTAAATCCTTGATAGGGCTGAGTGAGCTTTTGAGCTTATTTCTCTTCTAATAGACCTAGGATGCTGAAATTTAGTATTGCGTTTAATTGGGCCTCCTGTGTACGATTGACAAAGTAAAGACCCTTTGTGATTAGCTGAGTGAGCTCTTGAGTTAATTTCTCTTCTAATAGACCTAGGATGCTGAAATGTGGTATTGAGCTTCTATTGGCCTTCTGTGTACGATTGACAAAGTGGTGGGCTGAGTGAGCTTTTGACCTTATTTCTCTTCTAATAGACCTAGGATGCTGACATTCGGTATTGAGTTTCGTTGGGCCTCCTGTGTACGATTGACAAAGTAAAGACCCTTTGTGATTAGCTGAGTGAGCTCTTGAGTTAATTTCTCTTCTAATAGACCTAGGATGCTGGAATTTGGTATTGAGTGATGCTGAGGATTGGTTCGGGCCACCTGTCTATGAAGTGGTGGACATGTGGACCGAACTCAAAAGAAGAACAATATATAATAAAGTATAAAGCAGAACAAACGAGAATCTTTCAGCAGAATCCAAAACGTTGTAAATATGTGATATAATTTCAAACCTACTGCTGCGATATATGTAAAAGAACAGGTCACCAGAGAACTGCAGGCGCAGCAACTATGCAATGAAGAAATTGTTTTCCTTGGAACGACACTACTACAGACACTACAAAAACTGTCGTGTTCGGACATCTGAAGTTCCGCACACATGATGTATGCTGTATAACAATGGAACTAAACTTAACAAACAATATGGCAGCTAAAATTAAAGGAAGAGGATTAGTTAAAAACATAGTGGTAAGTAATGCATGCATTACAGGGACGTCCCTATGAATGAATTTTATATATATTTTAGTCAGAATTTAAAAAGAGAGGAGACAAAATCACGGTTTCTCGGAATTCCCCCCCCCCCTCCCAATCTACCCATTGCCTTCTCCACCGTCAGTAAATTTGAAAGTTCCAAGGTTGCGTAACTGAATAATTAAAAGTGTCACGGAGATCAGATGAATATAGTAAAAATATCACGATTTATTGCTATTTCGCCCTCCATTCACCCCCTTCCATAATGAAATTTGAAGCTCCTGACATATTTTCCAAAACTAGAACAAATTCATAAATGAACAAAAAAATAACCAAGGAAATCTGACGGGAATAGTTGAAACATCAAGATTCACCCGCTTCCTTCTTGAAATTTGGAACTCCTGACGTATGTCCCAAAACTAGATCAAATTCTTAATGGAATTAAATAAGATTCACGAAAATCGGTCGAGCGCTTGAAGGAATCGGTAATTTCCCCCTCCACCACCTACCACGACATCGAATCCGAAACTCCCTAAATCTCTATTATAATTGGAAATAGACGTATACTAAATAATTTGGATCGTAATACGTTACACTCTGTATTATTGAACTCGGAGAGCTTACGAGTAGATTTTGAACGAAATGTACGTAATCTTGGAATACATGTTGAAGAAAACTTATCATGGTCTAACGAAGTTCAAATGACATGTAAAAAAGTGCACAGTGCTCTTTATCAGCATAGGCGTATTGCGTTTAACTTTCCGGTTGCTATAAAATCAAAACTTATTATGAGCTTAATTATGCCTTATTTTAACTATTCTTCATGTGTAATGTGTGATGTAAATGAAGAAGATATTGACACATTGCTGAAGGCACAAAATGCCACAATTCGTTTTATTTTCAAATTGCGTCTTGATGATCACGTCACACCTTACTATAAACAACTAAACTGGCAAAAAATGAGGGAAAGATGGAAATTCAATTTAGCCGTACTTACGTATGAAGTTCTAAAGTTTTCTAAGTCAGAATATTTAGCAAAAATGTATATAAATCGAACTACCATTCATGATGTTGAAACTAGAAATGTAAGAAACCTTACCAAATACCTCTGCACAGGGCCACAATTTATTCAGAGAGTTTCCTCATTCAAAGTGTTGAATTGCTGAACGAAAAACCTGATTTATTCAAACTTCCTACTGTGGAATCATTTAAGAAACAATTTAGAGAAATTATTGTGAAACCCGAGGCGATACCATAACGTTATATCTACACTGTAATGATCTTCACCTGACTTATAATTTATTGTATTCATTTATATATTTTTCTGTATAGTTGTAAGAGTGGAATTTATAGTCCAAATTGTACAGATCCTGTAAACATATCAATCAATCCCCCCTCTCTCTCTCTCTCTCTCTCTCTATCTATCTATCTCTATCCCGTCCGTACTTACAATTCCTAGTTATTTCTTCAACACGTCTACCTACTTCTTCGCGACGGAGCCCTTCTAATTTTTGAGAGCAGCTGTGTCGAACACGAGATCCTCCGACGAGAAAATAGTTGGGACATTCAGGCGCGGAGCAGCGAACAGCCGGCGGGAGGTCGACGGACGAGGGGCGGCCGGTTTTGTCGCGGGCTGCATGTTATTTAAATGTGGTTCGGGGAGCCTCCGGAAATCTACTTCGAACGAGAGAGAAAAAAATATCGTCCTTCGAAAGGAGAAACCTCGTTGGAGCGGCTCGGATGATTTTCGAATGTTAATACGAAAGGGGATCTCCCGCTGAGGAGGCCTTTGAAACGGAAAGATCCGTTCGTGGACGAGAGGATTGTTATCGGGCTGAGGCGCTTTTAAAAGGGCGTTCGGGTGAACAGGACGAACTGTCTCTCGAAAAATGTCCACCATTAAAGAGAGTGGCGGTGGAATCTATAATACGAAATGATACGAAAACGGAAAACTTGATCGGTGCGTCTAATAAAAGAAATCTGAGACATTTTTTCGGTTGTACAAGGTATTCTCTGGCTTTGGTTCACATTTTTTGAGGTTCCACCTTAGTAATCGACCAAGTAAAATAAATTATGAAACCTCTTCCGGATATGCTTGTTAGCGTTTAAAATTGGACGTAGGTAACATTCCGAAATAACGTATTGGTAAGCAATGATTTAATTAGAAAAACTTCCCTAAGTATGGAAGATGATTGATGTATGGGCGAATGATTTTGGTCTGAATGGCGAATTGATCGTAATTTTACTTGTTGTATCCTCCCCCCCTTATAACCTAAGCAATATGTATGTTACAAAACTTTACAAAAATGCCGAATTGATTAAGTACCTACGTTTTTTATGGAATAGGAGTAAGGGGAGGAGAATCGGACCGCGCTATGTTTTTAGGTAGAATGAAGGCTTTTCAACGAGAGATGAACTATTTTCTTGGGTTGAAATCTGACGGACTCACACTTCCTTGGCAACGGAGTGGTGTACGTGAAGATCTGAGTTGTTTTGTTTGTTTGTTTGTACTTATTACGAGAAAATCCGATATATCTCTTTACAAATCTTGAAACATAAATCCAGGGGTGTCGCTTTAGGGGGGGGATATGGGGATAGAGGGGGAGCCCTCCCCCTCAGTTTTCACTGACTTGGGGTCAGCTGATCAGGAAAGAGCCCATGATTTTATTCGTCCCTTAATGTCTTAGAGGAATTACGAAAATTCGCTCATGAGATTATGCTGCATGACTGGAGCTTTTTTCCCCCCCAATTTCCAACCCTCCCGTATGTACATTTGCCCCACTGTGTGTCGTGTCGAATTATTTCATTGGATATTAAAGTTATGAGCTGAACTACTTCCAATAATTTGGTATAATCATCTTGAACGACAAGAAGTGGTTAAAGTGAGATCATGAATAGCATGTATTTGTATGGGATGGTAAGGAATTAATATGAACACTATAGGGAGTGTGGATTGATATTGCATCACAGAAGTTGCATATTAATTACTTATTATGGAATATGTAGTCATATGAAGGGTTAGTAAGTGCTGTAATATACACGAGAGGAATAGACAGCGAATTCAATGTTGCGTTGGGAAGCCAACCTTCCGAGGATGAATTGAACAACCGGGACCGCCCAGCCCTTATTATCCATGCGAAGATCGAAAACCATCAATACGACCCACCAGAACGGGCCTGAAAGGGCCGGAAAGGGCCAGGGGTAGGAAGGGAAAGGGCTCATCAATAATTCCTTCAAGTCCTCGCGAAAAGGGCTGCACCAGGGGGTGGTTTAGGGTTCCGAGGAATAGAGTGGACGTTGGTGGTGATGGGGAGGGGGGTGGGCAAGCTGAAAAGCATAACGGAGAGTAACTACTGGTAAGGGGTGGGAAGGGGTGGAGCGCTAGGGGTGGAAAGGAGCGCTAGGGGTGGGAAAGGAGCGCTAGGGGTGCCGGAGTTGGGTTAAACGAGCCAAAGGAAGCGCGGGAGAGCCACAATCAATACGATCCTTTATAAGAGCGGTTCCTTTCGGCTCCCGGCTTCCCTCCCACCCCCTGGAACTCGGTGTAATTAGTTCGCTATTCGCAGAAGAGCTGAGGGTGTAAGAAAGTGAAAGGGGAAGGGGGAGATGACTGATGATCAATTAGAGCCGGGAGATAGTTTTATATCGAGAACCATGAGCTGAAAAACAAATGCCTGATTAACCGCAAATACTAAGCTTTGAATAAACTGTTTGAAAACTTCTAGTAACTTAAAAGAAACAATATCGGTTCAAAACGTGGTATATTTTGAAGACTTTTAGTTTATTATAATAATAAACCTTTGTAATCGACCAAGAAAAAAAAATTTTTTTTTTAACCCCTAAGAATCCGAAAATTGAATAAAATAAAAATCCGTCATTCCGCCGTCCGTCGTACGCCGTCCGAAGCTTTTCTCAAAAAGAATTGGACTAAACTTTAAGAAATTTGGCTTAAAAATCATTGATCGGCCGGGGATGTGACAGTGCCTATCATCGGCATTGCGTTCGATCAACACTAAAGGGTAGAACCTAAGGGCTGAAGTATTCAAAAATCGAGATCTTGAAATCTTTATATGTAACAGTAATGATTTTTTGAGTTTCATTTATAGGTATCCGTCCAAAGAATCGAACGAAACCTCCTCGGTCACTATTCGTTTGCTTTCCCTAATGGCTAAAACTTCGACAAGAAAAAAAGACATCAACGCGAGAGTGAATCGTTTTTTTTTTTTTTTTTTTTTATTATTATGGCGCATGCAACCTTGTTTATGGTCATTGGCGCCTAATACAATAAGAAATTATTACAATTTATAAAATACACACAATGTTTTCAAAACGTCAAATATCTTTTGTAGATGCGTGGATGGATTTCCCAATAACTGTTGGAGGTCTCTTGGAAGTTCGGGTGCTTGTGTACAGAAACTTGGGCATTCAATGAGCAGGTGACGAACTGAAAGTGAGGTTCCACATGTAGCGCAAACAGGAGGTGAGGTCCGTTCCTTCGACATCAGGTAGCCATGAGTCAAACGAGTATGTGCTATTCTTAGTCGTGTCAAGATCACTTCTTCTTTCCTGGAGTGTACTGTAGTAACATTAGCCGTTTTCTTAGTTCGGCTTGACGATAGCCATTGGGAGACATCTTTCTTAATCTCCCACAGCTTTTGGTGTTCCATTAGTAGCCAATCATCATGCCATGAATTCCAAATTATTTTCTAAATTACACTGACGTAATCTGCTCTGATGTACAACAACGTCGTTGGAGGGTCCTCTGTGGCTAATCTTGCATTGGCATCAACTATCTCATTTCCAGTGATCCCTAAGTGTCCAGGAACCCAACAAATGATCACAGATATACAAATGGCCAAAGTCGTTGTACACTGATGAGAATATATTTGATCAAAGTACGTGCGTCGATGTCTTTCCTGATCGCTTGAATTGCACTCTGTGAGTCAGAGCAAATTACCTCTCGGCTCTCTGTTGTTGACACGAGTGTCAACCACTTATGAATCAGCTTTGCAAATTGGAAATGGCAATGAAAACGTGTGAATACCTGAATCGATGTAGACTGAGCATCCAACTCCTGTTGACGTTTTTGATCCATCGGTATAAGCAATGGTGCAAGGTGAGAGTTGGGCGACTATTTGCTAAAATCTTGATATAAATTCAATTTGCCTTGAAAACTATGACAATGTATCAGCTGTTAATATAATTCCGATTGAATTCTGACTTCCCGAAATTGAGTTTATTATATCTTCTGTATTTTATTGAGCTTGTGAAGCGTGGGTAATAACCTATGTCTATTATATTAATTTATTAAATTATTGATTAGTAAATACTTAAGAATTACTCTTGATTAAATTATTATTTCTATTCGAACAACAGAAGGTTAATTACTTCCGAGGCTACCAAGGTTAGGGCGTTTTAGCCAATTTTCCAAAAAAATGAAGCTATTGCAATGAATCCAAAATTTCTTTCATGGAAATTCGTTTTGAAATTCCTTGAGTTGAATTCCTTTTGATATGTGTATGTAGAGTTTGATCAAAAAGTTCTGGTTCTTTTCAATTTGCGCACCAACAGAGGGTCGATGAAACTTCTCGGTGATGTAAGCGTTACTCCTTCTGAGTCACTTGGTTATTTTATATTGCTGCAATATTCTCAGTTCTCATGTTATTCCTATCAGCTTCGTAACCTCCCAGGAAAAATCTTTCCTAATTGCTGAAATTTAATGGAGCTCGTTCGGAACACCTCAAAAACAATTACGAGGTTCGGAGGACCACTGAATAGCTGATGGGACCTCAGAGGCTAATTTCTATCCTTTTCAACCTACCGTTTTACTAAGTTCTTTTTGTTGTTTTGACATTTTTAGACAAATTTTCAACATTCACCTACTATAATCCGTAAAATTGTGGGGTCCTGAGCTGTGAACCCTTTTGGGCGGCACGTTTTGATCATTTACTATATATATATATATATATATATATATATATATATATATATATATATATATATATATATATATATATATATATTATTTTGAGGAGTTACAGAAGGTTGGAAAAAGATAGGAAACACTTAATTAAACTTACAAAATTGAGAGAATATTTCGCTGTGTCAGCGTCGTCAGCTCTAGTCTGACGACGCTAGACACAGCTAGACAACTAGACACAGCTCTAGTCTGACGACGCTAGACTAGAGCTGACGACGCTGACACAGCGAAATATTCTCTCAATTTTGTAAGTTTAATTAAGTGTTTCCTATTTTTTTCCAACCTTCTGTAACTCCTCAAAATAATATTACACGCGAGTGTTTTCATTTTTCATCAAAACTATATATATATATATATATATATATATATATATATATATATATATATATATATATATATATATATATGGACTTTCTACTCGTGATCACGGCACAAGTCGCCGAAATATTGAGGTACCTACTTATTTTCCCTTTTACAGAAGTTTTTGTGTGCCTATATCTGTCTTCTTTCTCTCATATCTAAATTTATATGTATATATATATATATATATATATATATATATATATATATATATATATATATATATATATATATATATATATATATAAGGCTTAATAATAATTATCAGCTCTTGAATACAGAGGGACTAGTTACTAATTTAGCCAGTAAAGTAGTTAGTTGTGTTCGATATAATAAAGATATATTTCTATGCAATTATATTTAGATAATGTATAGGTAATAACTTTTTGTTTAATAAGTAGAAGGGTACTAAACACAAAAATGATGAACCTTTGTGTAATAATTTGTAGCGTTTTGAATATCGAACCCCACCTACACTCTTATAGACCTTACGAATGTAAATTTTGGAAATTGTGTTCTACGTATTATGCGTTTGTAGGCATGTTCGATTTGGAGGTCATATATTCATGCATGCGGCAAGTCCTTTGCATCATCCCACCGTCGCACTCGTCGCGAATTACACATTCCGAGTCCATTTCGGCTCCTCTGCGTCAATCAGCCGAATGAACAGCCGACAGCGATCGCTGTGCGTGAGTCCGCAGGAGTATTATATCCCTTCTCGCAGGCTCACAACTCCCATTTGTCACGGCCACTCACACAAACGAACCTCTCACGCTCGTTCTCACACCAACACGCCGCCCAATGGGCTGAATTCATGTCCCGAAGAGCACTGAATAATGCAAAGGACGGCGTTTAGTCCCACCCATTCACCCTTTAAGGCCGTTCACGGCAGATAAAACACAACCAAAAACGAGGAAAAATATCAACGCTCCGAACTTTTTTCTACCAAAAACCGTGCCGGTAAACACTTCATTGCACTTTCTATTTCAAATCCCAATATAGAATAATATTTTATAACTTGATATGGCCTTATTACCATACAGTCTGATATTCCTTTTGCTCGGAGTTGAAAAACTGTTCCTTATTGTGCAAGAAACTCATCCAGTAGTTCTCAATTAAGGGTCCGTTCCAGGAAGCTCCAGAGGGCTAGAAGGGAGTTATCCAAAGTCGAGAGTTATCCCTCCAAAACAGCAGTGAGTTAACAGGGTTAACTCAGGGTTATTTCGTTATCTTCCGTTATGGAATGAGTACATACAGTACATACATAAATACAGTAATGGATGAGGAGTGTAAATAGGGCATGGATCCTTTTGGTAAGTCATAGGACCCGCCGAAAGAATCATTCCAATTTCATCAATTCAATTAATTCTGTTAATTAATGTCTGTTCTCCTCCTCCGAGAAATATATGCTCTCCCGAAGGTTTTCAGTTTTGTTGAATAAAGTTAAAGTGAAACTGTATTCCCAAGTTTGTTTCTGCATTCCTTCATTGGTGCCAAAACCAGGATATTCAGATCGGGAAATCAGTGCATGTGAAGTTCTGTTCTCGGAGTTTAGCGTTCTACTGACGCCATCTTCCGTCAGTCGCGTCAAATTCTTATCTAGTCAAAGAGTTCAATGCTGCGTGAATTCCGATCACTCATTATTGTGGAAACGATATGCAAGCAACCAATCCAGTGCCCACAGGTGCGATCGCGATACTACACCGATAAATTTCGGAATCGCGGAACCGATAAAAATCGGAAGTATCTTTCGACACGTCCGATCGCAAGAATGTCGGTGAACCCAGTATTTCTTTGATTTTTGTTTCCTCTGTTGCAAGTACCGGTAAGCAAAAGCGACATCCTCCTCTGAGGAGCTCATGACGACCACTGAAAATTTTCGGTTGCTTATTGTCTCGATTATCGTTTTGATCGTGCGTGGAGAAAAATCATATCGGGTGATGAAAGATTGCTCAGGTTGCATCCCTTATCGTACCAGTAGGGATCGCGCCTTATCTGATCGCTCTGAAAGTTGTCTCAATCGATTCAATTCACACCAAAAACCCAAAGCATACCCCATACTAAGCATGCATTCTGATTCTGAGGTATTTCCTTCGACGTCGACGATACCTCTGCCACATCTCGTCGGCCACAACAATAACTATACAACATATTTCAGCATATTAATTCTTCAACCAGTTCAACTGATCATAACAACTGGTATACCTGCATTTTTAACATGCTTGCTGTCCTTGGCTCCCACGATATCCTAACAGCTGAGGACCGTCGAAATTTTAAATCGATCCTACCGTCACTAATCGAAAAACTCTACAACCATTTTTGGTGCCAGGACATCAATCTGGTTTACAGTGCCAGATTTAATATGTTCTATAGGAGGATAGCGGACTATTCAGGTAGGCAGAAGTACTTGGGACTCATTCAAAATGTCCAGATTGAGAGGGTGTTGTGCCAGTTGCTTCTGTCTTCAAAGTTTTCCGTAGGTAACTGTTTATTATAGAGGTACTTCTCATAAGTTTAGAAGCGAGAGCTTATGCAATAAATGCAATATGAAAGAAGCTGACACCCTATGCCATTTTCGTCTACGTTGTCCGATCTTAGAATCGTACCGAAGGCAATTCATTGCGAAATACATCTGTGGGCTCCCAGTGGTTGAGGATGAGGACCGTCTGGCTCATTTGCTCGATTTTGGTCATGATAGGGAGAAAATGTTAAATTTATTTCATTTTGTTACTAGTGCACTAGCACTTCGATCAATTGCGCTCACCGAGTAGGTGTCTGATATGTACAGCATTAGCATTGTATAGTGTACAACAGGATAGGCTTGTTGTGGATATTGTACGAGTACCACAGGTATAGCGTGGATGTTATGGATTCATAACGGATTATTATTCTTTATATTAATTTCATATCGATGACCTCGTTTATTTTGCATGTACTTCATGTGCTGTAATGCCCTGTTAACTTTTGACTTATTTCTTATCTATTATATATTTTTCTAATGATGATGTGTAAGTGGACCTGAGGGTGATTCTCACAGAAAAGGTCAGTTTTGAGTTTGACTTTTGAAAAAAGAAAAAGTGATCGAATCGAGCTGAAAAAAATCACAGATGCTCTCTATATCGTATGTATCGAAATTCGAAGCAAATCCAAACAGTAGCGCTTTTATTAATTCAGAAAAAAAATATTTAAAAATTTAGGCGGTTAGGGCGATGATGCGACCAGTTGATTCTCACCATTTGCATCACCACCCTGTCCTGGCATCATAAAAGGAAAATTTGCTATAACTGCCAAGAAACGTTAACCCTCAACATTTCAAGTCAAAAGACCGAAAAACGTGACCACTGTAGGGCGAATCCAACAAACGAAGAATGACAGAAATTCTCGAATTAGTCCTAGTAGACCTTCACAACGTTCGGCTAAGTAGATATGTGTTTTGAATGGTCAATACGAGAATATTGGATTACTAAATGCGAGAATACGGGAATACTAGAAAATCCAAAAAACATAATAGATTTGCCTTTTTCCTCATCGTCCTGTCCTCGAATTTTCAGGAGAGGACAGGTCGATGATGGACAGGTCGATGACGATTCTTCAGTTTTTCTCAAATGTTTCACCTTGTGGCAAGCTTTTTCCCAAATTTGGCATATAACATGAAACTAGTCCGTTCGGTGCACGATAAAAATACCATAAGAAAAAATTGAGTTCAAGTACTCACTTAAAAAAAGTGGACAGGTTTTTGACGATTGTGATTGACCAACCCACGGTCCAGCACACATCTGCTCCCGCTGATGACCACGAGTTGACTGAATTAAAACGAATGGTGGTTTTTCTGGTAACTGAGAAGCGCTCGAATAAAAAAAGCGGCAAAAAAACCCGCTAAAATACAATTGTGACCGCGAAAATTCGAAAAACAATATTGGACAGGTCGATGACGGCGATGCTCCGGACACACATATTTCCATCCAAATACACTTTTCTAGCGGTTCTACATTAATTTTATCGATTAGAAACGCATCTCAGAAATCATACTGATGTAGAAAAATTGAATAAAATCCAAACTCAAAAGCGGAAAGACCTTTAATTAAAGTTTGAAGTTGGGAAGGTCGCATTGGGACAGGACAGGTCGATGACGATTTGACTATATTTAGTTAATTTTCTATTTAAAGGAATAAACATAACCTAAAAATGGAAAAAAGGGTTCTAGATAAAAACCTATACTACAATTTAAGACCTTCGCCAGCTCCCAAATCCTTATTGGGTCGCCGCAACTGGTCCGGACATCACTTCTGCCCCTTTCTGTGAGAATCACCCCTGAACCCTTTGTAATAATCATTGATTTAATACAATAAACAACTTACTACTATATTTCAGCATATTTGGAGTGTGTAAGGAGTATAACCTCCGAATTTAAAATTGATAACTTAGAAATTACGACCTGTATGTGAAACAGAAAGACAGTCACACACACTAACATACGGACAAATGCAGGCCGCGACTGGGGCTCTTTTCGTTGGCCAATAAATTAGTAATCTGTAATCGATGGAATTTGGACTTAACAACTGGTGTGGGCTACGAAACTTAACGTGATTCTCCACTTATTTGGAGGATCGACCTTGAATTTTTCTGAAGCACCTGATTTCTCAATAGCCTTGTTTAAAAGCAATAATGTTAACGATGTCCAGTCTTTTCCCCCCTCTGACCCCGCGGACTCTCGTCGAGTTATAAATAATTCACCGCGGTAAAGTGTTTAAGAGGGAGGAGATAGGCTGGGTATTGACCGACTCAACTCCCGCCACCTGTCGGGGCGGTGGCACACTGGTGAAAGGGGGGGGGGGGTTGCCCCCCTGCCCACCGCGATTCCACCCCTACCACCGTTTTCGACTTGGGAGACTTGTCACATCCCTGAATTATTCACAATTTACAACCCCCTCCTCTGCCAGTCAACTATTTCCTACGGCCTTTTCCAATATTAACACATCAGAGGGGTGCACGTGAGCGGTCCCGTTTTGCTGAATATTCCGTTCAACTGGGAGGCCCTCAGGGCTTCGATATAGTTGTAACCTGGTGACAAGCATCGGTCCCCTAAATTCGAAGGGAACATGTATTAAATTCCCATACTTGATATATCATGTATGTCAACCTCCGTCGTATGTATCAATGAACGTGCCTTCCCACAGAAATAAATTACCCGATCGTGGTTGTTGGACAACGGAATCGCTCTAACTTCTCTTCATATATCAAACATAATAACCATCCTGACATTCATGGAAATACATGAAGTATTCACTAGCGTGTTTCTATCTTACTCATATCCCATACCATAACCGCATAGTTGTTCAAAATGGTCAAAACGTAAAATGCGATTGGATATGTTAAAAACACAAATGTAAAAAAAACCCCGTTTGTTTTTGTGTTTTTCGAGGTTAAAACTTTGTCATCTCTCAAAAGGGAAAACCTATAGGTAGACTCGGAAGCAATGTATGAGATGAAATAAGTATCTACCAATGCTTTACTATTACATCCGCACGAAAAATAGTATTTAATTAACACCATTGGAATTATATCAGCTGATAATTACAAGGCAATTTTTATGTCTTCTGACCCCACTCTCTGGCGTTCATTGATGGATTCAGAGATTGATTGGCTAACCAATAGATTCGCTAGCATCGCATGATTTCTCTATGGTCTCGCGCTTAGAAATTCGAAGGTGTTTCATCGAAGTGCTAGTCAGCGTTGCGGACAGTTTTAATCGATTCATTAGGATTACATTAATCATTGACAAGTAAAAAATCATTACTGTTGCTTGAAAGTTTTCGAGATCTCGATTTTTGAATGTGATAGCCCTTTAATTCTATCCTTTAGGGTTGATAAAAATTGATGCCGAGTTTTTAGGATCATCTATACCCCAAATGTGATTTTTAACCCGTTTCATAAAGTCTGGTCTAGTAATTTTAGAAAAAAAAAATGTTCTGGACGAATTTTTTATTTTTATTTATTTTGATTTTTGGATTCTATGCATCTTAAAAAGTAAACAAACAAATTTTGAGGGGGGTTAACACAAAGTTTTTCCTTGGTCGATTACAAACGTTCATTATTGAAACTAATAAACCAAAAAGTGGAATCATGTTCGAGGCATTTCCTCGCCGCGTTGCATTACGAAAGAATGAAAGTTCGACGGCCTCTTCCTCTAAAAAGTTTTACTCACGCATGAAACTTCTAAGCCGACGGTCTTCCTAGTGACCTACATGTATATAATATACATACACTAGGTCAGTCAACCTACAACTTGAGTCGTTCAAAGAGTGAAAAGTCGCTAAATACTTGAGTGTGTACACCAACCAGCTCTTTTTTCTCTGTTCTTTTACAAATATTTACATGAAATGAAATGAAATCTGTTTTTTTTCTTCTCAAATTACAAATTAAAATTACGTAATTAAAACGAAAGATGTTTTAGAAAGTAGTGCCTTCGGGATACCCGGTAAACTGTTACGAGTTACGGAGGAGCATTAATCAGCTAAAGGGAATGATTTATTTCTCCATCCTTTCTGTGAAAGGACGATTTATTTCTGAATCAACCTACGGTGCTGAAATTTTAAATAAAAGACTAAAGACGACAGTGAAATTCCCACCCAAACTCCGTCCAAACGAAGAGTGAATCTAGATGGCCAATGAAATTCCCAAGCAACGGCTCGGTTGTAAGCTGAAATCATCAGAAAAGACGATAAGGTTGTATTCGATAATCAGCAGAAACGCTTGCATACGAGTCTGCAACAAATTGGGACATTTTATGTCTTTAGTTGCAGACTCGTATGCAAGCTCTAAGAGCCACTCAGCTGATCCGGACCCTGGGCATCGTCAAGTAAATGTCCTAAAGAGGCTACATACGAAATTACAGCTTCCTAGAGTGTAAAGTATAGAAATTACCTATTAAAATGATTTAACCACCGCTTCACGAATCAAACCGTTAGGCCCCTTTCACACCAAACGAATCCGAATCAATCTGGATCACTCCGAATCAAGTTGAATCTGATTCGTCAACTCCACGCTTTCACACCTGAATCTATAACAATCCTTTCATCTTCTTTTTGTTTTCCTTCTTTTAGTTGCTTTTGAGCTATCATCATGGACGCAGTTGTTTTAAATGCAATAGTGATTCGTAGGAGGCAACGGCGGAAACAGAAAACAAGAAAAGTGTGGATACATCACATAAATAGGAAAAGGCCGGATTTTGTTAATCATTTCCATCCTGACCTACAAAATGATGAGAAGAAATTCTATGACTTCTTCCGAAAGAGTGAGGAATTGTTCGTAATACTGCTGGATTTGGTGGGACCTGTGGACGCACTATTTTCTTTTACTTTTAAAATTAATAATTCCACGTCCATCTCGTAAGGTTGTTGATTCAAGACTGACCGGACGAGGAATCTGACCGGTTGAATCAAGTGCAACCTCGAATCAATACTGATTGAACCAGATTCGTCCGGTCTGAAGGCAGGAAAAGAGTCCCTTCACATTTAAACGGAGAGCTCGAAGCCGAATCTTGGTCAATTAGATTCAACTTGATTCAGTGTGATTATGATTGATTCGGATTCGTTTAGTGTGAAAGGGGCCTTATCGCAATACTTGGATCACCTGCTATGAATCAAATCATCGAAACACAAGCTCAATGAAATCATCAGAAATTAACAAGCGGTTGCAATCATGTTCACACTATCAATTATTGAGAATGATCACCTGTGTGTAAACAATTATTTATATAACCATGCTCATAACTCAGTTTGTTGGACACGCACTTCGCAGTAGTTAACATAATATTGTTGGATAAATCGAGAGCTTTCGAACGAATGGTCAACGAATTTTGTGGGATGAAAAACGACGAAGTACCATATCCCTAGCAACGAGTCGGTTGTACGTGAAAATCATCCGTCACACATTTCGTTACCATCCCGCGTTCCATTTTCGGCTAGTTAGTCCATGGCTAAAACACATTCTGTGTTAAAATATTTCCCTATAGGTAAGTATGGGCAAGCCAGTGGCAAAGAAAATGGTCTAAGCCCTTCTTGAAATTTCATCATTAAAAGTTCATCGTGACGAGACGGTCGGAGAAAAATGGAAACGTCCCGTATCATTATTACATGATTAAAAAAAAAAAACATAGTTTCAATGCAACCATTCCACTTGGTGGGAATATGGCTTTGTCATAAATCGCATTGTTTCTTAACTTTACTAAAAAGCGTAAAATTGTGGGGTTCTGGTGCTGTAATGGATGGAACCTATTATTTATGGGAGAAACTATTATTTATAAGGCCCTGCGTATATTTCGATAATAGACGATATTATAAACGGGTTTTAATTATTATAGACCAGTGATATGCGTAGAAGGGAGATCTATCAAAGAAATAATAAACCTTTAAGAAATAAAATGCAGCTTTTTTCTTTTTTTAACTTTCAGCCCTTAGGGAAAGCGAACGGAATAACGTGCAGCGTTAGTGAAATTTTGATTTTGGCGGATACAATTTTGAATTTTGTGTTCGTGTATTCCTGCACGAACACAAAGCTAACCTACCTTCGGTAGTGACGAAGCAACAATCAGGATTTCTGAAGGCAGAATGGATGTATTTTTTCCTCCACACTTAACTAATTCAATCTGAAAATAGTCCGTCAAATAAACCGTCATTTTATAATTTTTGTCGTCCTTCCCAAAAAGAGCCTTAAGAATCTAACATCCGTGAAAACGGACCCTTCTTTCGATCCCGCACTCAAAAAACTCATTGACACCCCATAGACTTCACCCCGTAATCTTGTTCACTCCTCCTAATTAAATAGGGGTCGCAACCCCCTCCTAAAGGCTGGGAACGACTCGTTTTTTTCCCCCCCTCCTTTTTTCTTCATCTTGAAAATTAAAAGCTGCCATTGGGCCCCGAAGTTGAGGCACGGCGAACCTGCACAAAAGGGGGCTTTTTTCTTGCTCGTAAAATATTTTGAGAGGCGGAAAATTTTAATCACGCAAATGACCCTCCGACACCCCCTCCCCCTTCTCACTCCTGTTTCAATATCATTTTCCTTCCAGCGCAGGGCGACACAAATCTACCCCTTCCACGGGCGCTGCCATTAATTTTCCTTTATACACAGGTTGTTCACATTTTACCCGGATCCACCTGGTGCTGCTCCCGGAAACCCAGTGTTCTTTTTCATTGTTCGACCGCAACAACATTATCCGTTATTTTCCTCCCTTACGCTTCTAATTTTTCACGATACAACGACTGTAGGTCTTCTCGATTAATTATAAAAACTTCTGTAAAACCCGAAATCCGTAAGCCTCGTTTTCTGAACGGAAGAATTGTTTTCACTTTTGCAAGGTCAATAATTTTTATTCAACATTTCATTAATGTAGCTTAGTAATAAACCAAGAAAATGCGGCTGTCTGCTGACCACGTTTTGTTTCCACCTAAAGCCTGCTGAAGAATATGGGGCACTGGTATGTGACGCTTCCAGTCTCTGTCGGGAAAGTTAGTGTCTCCTCTGCGATTCGTTGGGTTGAACGTTCGTGTTCCCTGGTTTTGAAGCGGCGATTTGGGGGGCACCAAACTCGTATATTGAGGAAGGACAATCCCTGAAAGCTGTTAATGAGCAAACTCATGCGCTATAAGGATTAAGCGAAGCTGTCACATTCCTTCTCTGTATATTTATTGTGCGGATTTAAATGATGGAGCCCAACCCAATCGCCTTAAGTCTGTGTCATGGTAGCAGAGCGTGGTTTTGAACTACGAGCTGAATGTTATTCCTCCGTAGTTAAATCCGCGGTTTCGGTAGGCCGTTCCACAAGGCCATGAGTCATGGCAAAATGGCTCATAGCGTCTAAGGCCTTAACGATGTCCAACGTGGTAAGATGGAGCTGACATGATGCGGGCCAACGAAATGACAGTTTGGAGAACTGTTGGGTTCTCTGCTGGCCAAAATCCTCTCCGAACATCACCAGAATCTTTTAGAAGTGGCTGAAAACTATTGACGATATCGAGATCGGATAGTATATCCTCTTGGCCAACTTCCTCCTTTCTTTAAGATGAAAATTGTCCAGGCATGGTTCAACGCTTTTGGGGATCTTCCCAATAGAAGTAACAGGTTCAGGATGAGCAGTTTGACATTCTGTGGGGTTTCATTTCAGCCTTGTGCAGAAATACCATCAGGGTGGCTGGCAGGCTAAGTAAAGCTCCTATACCAAAGGGGGGTGTGCTTCCACGTAAAGGCCATTTCTCCTGTATCTTGGATGATTATTTTCATAGAATACAGCTACGTATTAGTCCATATGCTCCTCATGAGATCCTTTTGGATTATGCCTGTTAGACTCATAATCTGCCTGTAACAAAGGATATATCGTTGAGAAGAGTGCTTTATGATTTCTCAACAACCAGAGGCTCCATTTATGGGTGATCTTCCCAGTTCTAGGTTTGCTGAGGGAAGGGTATTTCGTAGACTTTGCAGGCCCACTGCTGATAAGGGGTTGTCTGCTGAGTAAGGCACCCAATTACAAGGTATACCTTAGTATTTTCATTTGCATGACCTCAAAGGCTCTGTAACGGTGTACCACGAATGCTTCGCAAGTCCTGTATGAATCAGAGTATGGGGCAATTCTAGTCACACATGTTGTATCATCTGATAGAAAAAAAGCCAGAAAAAGAAGCCATTCGTATCTTGTGTAGCCTGGAATGAAATGATTTCTGCCACGAATACTTAACGAACTTGGAACTTTAAATTGTCCCTACACCCTCATATTCCTGCCTTTCGTTCGCCATGAATAATGAAAAATCTTTCGCAAAAAGCAATCACTGCTACGGCACTAAAAAAAAGAAAAGAAGCAGAATGATTTATGGCCTCTCACTCAGTTAGTGGAAACGCCATTCAAATGGGTTGTCGTCTCTTCAGCTGTTTCCCTTTGATCATCCGTGAAATGCCCAGTGAGTTTTCTTCGTACAACCCATTTGCCTGCTATATGCCAACTATCTTGTCCTGTCCTCGAGCAGAACCTACAGAAGAAGAAGGAGGCGGTTAGCGAAGCTAAAGGAGAAGATCTATGAACTGATAAAAATATTAATAAAATTATGAATGACTATATAACTTATTGCTTATCTAGAGAGGATTTAAGATGAATGAAGAATAGGGCATAGTTCTTTCCTTCAAGTTCAATATAACTAACTACCAACCTATTTGTTCCTGTTTATCCTTACGAATACCATGTTTCATTTCTTTGGTCTTAAATACATCGTAGTTTTGTTGAATAAACTGTATTAATTTATTCATTCTTGATGAAACACCTAATCTCCTACATTTCCCATACCAAGTACCGGTACTCATAGACCTGAGCCAATGTTACTTCTCGTTTCATGAAACAAACCCCCGTCTGATTTCAACCCTCAAAACTGTCAGTTTCCTAAGTTATCCTCTCCAGCACAACTCGGACTATAAACCCACCTGGATAGTTTCGCTGAAGAAGAAAGTACGTGAACTGATAAACAACTAATGGAATTATGATTTACGTCTGGTTGTTCATGAGATGAGTGATTGCTTGATTAATATTTGTTCTTTGTTGTCATGGCTTGCCAATAGAGCATAGTTGTTGACTGATCGTTTCATCATGGCAGCTAAACCTGAGAACTTCACTTCTACTTGTCAGTAGACGGTAAGCTCTGCTTAATTAAAATGGCACATGTGAGGCATGGCGTTATAAACAATATTTAATTCCGAGTAGTAAGTACAGTAAATAACTAATTATGATTGACATGTATAGTCTAATTCCGTAATAAAGTGTTCATTTTATTTTTCTTCAAGTTAAATATTTCGAACTATTTGATTTTGTTGGTGCTAACCATGGTCCATTCTTTAGTGTTGGATTATGCAGTTTCATTGAATGAACACTTTATTAAATTATTGATTCATGTTGAAACACTTGAACTTGTCCATGTCGCATTACAAGCA